>LOEQ01012654.1:9048-21463 GCA_001685075.1 Bramus lutescens
CTTTGGAAGAGCAGGCAATGCTCTTAACCACTGAGCCATCTCTCCAGCCTCCATGTTCTCTTTTTATAACTCAACAAATCCAAATAATATTGTTCATATGCCCAAGCATGTTTACAAAGACAAACAACCAGTGGCTACACCTGCAAATAAAATGAATCTCCATCCACCCCCAGCCATCATTGAATGCAGAGAGTCCATGACTGTTCACTGCTGAGAAAAGACAACTGTGTGAATGCTTGTCCACACAGATAATGTCTATATCAAAATTCCCACATCCCCCACTGGCCTACCACTCTATATTTCTCCTACAAGGCACAAGGACACATCACTGAAGAATGGGTTGAAAGAATGAAAGTACCATAAAATGGGGGGATTTCTGTGAGATAGTTACCTCTGGACATCACATGTTCAATACGCACTTGAATTGTTATGGGTTCCTGTACAAGATATGTACAAAACCAAGCCAATTAAATGATACAGTATGTAGAGGAGAGGGACTGTATATTCCCACCTGAGATCCTCAATATTTTTAGTGAAATAGTCATGCTTTAAAATGAAGACATTTTCAACTTTTTAAAAATTAGAACACAGAAATGTTCAAAAATTAGCAGTGCAAAGGTCACAATGCTATGAGGAAATCTACTAATGGTGTGGCCAAGGAGCATAAGCTTATATTGTCTACTATATTTGTACCCAGACATTGGTGTTTCTCTAAGCCTTGATCAGTGAAGCCACTTTCCGAAGTGTGTAAAATGTAAAGCATGGACCCATGACTGTGCTAATACTGAAAATAAGTGACTTCTGAATACTCACCTCAAAACCAAAATATTATATATGTTATGAAAGCCAAGAAAGGTAACAAGAGACTGCTGGAGGTATGTGATAGAAGAGGGTGTTGCCTTTTAGATGCAGTGTAGCCATAACAATTATGCACATTTAGAAGAAAGAACATGCTGCATATAAACAGAAAAAAGGAAATGGAAGTAAGTATGGAAGAGAGGATGTGGGAGAGAGTGAGAAGGAAGAGGAAAGAGGAAATGAGAAAGCAGAAGTTTAGCAGGGAGGCAGGGAGAGAGGAGAAGAAGGAAAGGAAAGAAGAGACACGAGAGTAGGAAGGGCCAAAAGGGTCATCAGAAGTGAGTAGTGGAGGAAAGAGGACAGTAGATTAGCTTGAATAGGTTTTATTCTGTGTAAATCTTCATAAAACTTTTGCTTCAGCAATAAGTTGACTTTTCCTGTTTCAAATGAAATATTCTCTAGATCCTTCCTCAAAAATATAAAGGAAATTGAGTCATTCCAATGTTGCTAAACTGCTGCTAGAGACTTTCCTACTGTCCAATCTAGTGGGAGCATTTTCTTCCAACTGAGGTTTGCAATTCCCAGATTATCATAGCTTTTTCTACATTGAGAAAGTTCTAACCATTATATGAATATTAAATATTGTACTGACATTGTAACAGGAAACATTAACTGAATGACCACTAGGCATTACTGAATAAATGACTAAAATTCTCAAGTATAAAGATGCACCTTGGCTCTCTGCTCCTCCCTGTTCTAGAGACAGCGGCTTCTTTTTGTGCAGTGCCAGCCTCATTCCAGAGACACGATGGTGAAGGTTGGAGTGATCGGATTTGGCCGTATTGGACGCCTGATTACCAGGGCTGCCTTCACTTCTGGCAAAGTGGACATTGTTGCCATCAATGACTGTTTCATCGACCTCAACTACATGGTCTACATGTTCCAGTATGACTCCACCCATGGCAAGTTCAAAGGCACAGTTAAGGCTGACAATGGGAAGCTTGTCATCAATGGGAAGGCCATCACCATCTTCCAGGAGCGAGATCCCACCAACATCAAATGGGGTGATGCTGGTGCTGAGTATATTGTGAAGTCGACTGGTGTCTTCACCACCATGGAGAAGGCTGGGGTCCATTTGAAGGGTGGAGCCAAAAGGGTCATCATCTCTGCCCCTTCTGTAGATGCCCGCATATTTGTGATGGGTGTGAACCATGACAAGTATGACAATTCCCTCAAGATTGTCAGGAATGCTTCCTGCACCAACTGCTTAGCCCCCTTGGCCAAGGTCATCCATGACAACTTTGGTATCGTGGAAGGACTCATGACCACAGCCATGCCATCACAGCCACTCACACGGCCGTGGTGCTACCCAGAACATCATCCCTGCATCCACTGGCGCTGCCAAGGCTGTGGGCAAAGTCATCCCAGAGCTGAACGGGAAGCTCACAGGTATGGCCTTCCGTGTTCCTACTCCCAATGTGTCCATCATGGATCTGACATGCCACCTGGAGAAAGCTGCCAAGTATGATGACATCAGGAAGGTGGTGAAGCAGGCATCCGAGGGCCCACTAAAGGGCATCCTGGGCTGCACTGAGGACCAGGTTGTCTCCTGTGACTTTAACAGTGACTCCCGCTCTTCCACCTTCGATGCTGGGGCTAGCATTGTTCTCAATGACAACTTTGTAAAGCTCATTTCCTGGTACAACAATGAATTCGGCTACAGCAACAGAGTGGTGGACCTCATGGCCTACATGGCCTCCAAGGAGTAAGAAGCCCACCCTGAACCACCCATCCCAGCAAGGACACAGCAAGAGAGAGGCCCTTGGCTGCTGAGCAGNGAGTGGTGGACCTCATGGCCTACATGGCCTCCAAGGAGTAAGAAGCCCACCCTGAACCACCCATCCCAGCAAGGACACAGCAAGAGAGAGGCCCTTGGCTGCTGAGCAGTCCCTGTCCTAACTCAACCGTTGACACTGAGCATCTCCCTCACAGTTTCCATCCCAGACCCCCAGAATCGAAGGAGGGGCTTAGGGAGCCCTACTCTCTTAAATACCATCAATAAAGTTCATTGCACCCCTCAAAAAATAAAGATGCACCTCTCAAATAGGAGGTAATTGTAAGTATTGTGTAGATTTATCACAAAGGCTCTTTCTTAGCAATTCCTCCTGGATAGTTTCATTGAAAGGGAACCACTAGAATCATGAAAGAACAAAATGTGGACACAAACTCTCTCTGATGTAACCAAAAAAAAATAAATTCTTGACTAAGAGGTCACATACCAATTCTCCAGGATGGTATGAAAAATATGCCATTCATTATTCTTGGGATCTTTCACAAGATCCAAAAAGCACAATGAAAAATCAGACAAACCAAAAATGAGACACACTAAGTACAATGTCTGAAAATGTTCTTCTAACAAACATTGCATCCTGTACACATGGGGAGGCACTTATATTGGCTGGTGCCCATCAGAGCTTGCAGAGGATGGCAGGATCCACAATGTTTAGACCTGTCTCCACCACTGCTACTCATAATACAGAATATGAACAGAGGGAAAAGGAGCACAATATATGTAGTGTCCAATGAGAAAGAATTGGTGGATATCTCTGGGATTTACTGAACAGATTGTTTTGAGCCATTCTCTGTCATTCCCTCATGATTTACCAAGGCATGGAGAAAAGTACTAAATACCGTTTCTCAACGGTGATCTTCACCACAAGGCAGTATCTATTGTTCAATCACATCCTCCTCTCCATTACTTGTCATCACTTAGGGTTCTCTGCAATGACAACAGAAAGGATTTTAAGTAATTCCTTAATCTTGACTTCATATCAGGAAGAGCATGAAGTGCATCTTATGACTAAATTCCATCTAAACACTCAGCTGGGATTTACAGGGATAAGCACTGAGGATGTGGTATCCTCTGTTATCTGCACAGCATGAGTGTGGAGTCACTTAATGTTTTGCATCCAATGTCTGCACATTGTGAATCATAAAATTTCCTATTTATATGCAAGTGGGAATCCAGTGTCAGAAAAAATGCTACTCATTTTTTATCTCCAGGTCCTCTAAGAAACACAAGAGCAATTCTTAGAAACCTGATGGAAAAGTGTAAACTTTGCTCTGTGCTTCCTTTTATCCTCTCAGGAACCTCCCATTATGCAAAGTAGCCCTCATGCTCAGTCTAAAACCCCAGGCCTAGATGTGAAGCCCCATCTCCTCATTAAGGCCTCCAGGAGGGCATGTTTGTCCTGGTGCTGCTCCTCTGCCTAGTGACATTTCCAAACTGTAAGTGTTTCAGGGTTTCAGAAAAGAGATGCAGGCATGTCATCTGTGGGATGTATGTATAATGATGATTGTACCTGTTCCCAGGTTCCCTGTTCCAGGCACAGCTGAAGAAGTAAGGAACTGGTCTATTACAGCCCTCACAGACCTTGTCCCTCACCTGAACTCTCTGTAGATTCTTATTATACAGTCATGGTGTACACTGGGTCTGTCAACCTCTATGAAGTGTCTGAAGTGGATATGAAGAATCTGGAGTGGTGGAAGCACACATTATAATTCTGATCTCAAATCCCAAGTCAGCATCATCAGGGACACCTCCTGCTGCAAGAATTCTTATTGTACTTAATGATAAAAAAAATCCTGAGTCAGCTACCAGGGGCAAAAACTGAAGGATCAGAAAAGCAGACTATTCAGTCACTAGAGAGTTCTCACCTCTACCAATGCTCAGACCAAATGGGGAAGATCAAGTCTCTACAAAGCTGCTGATTGAATGATGTCTCTCCAAAACCTCAGACTTCCTTTCAGACTGAACCCTCAGACTGTATCTGAGCTCTTGTCTCCTCCTATCTTTTATTCCTCTTTGCGCCCAGCCTGTCAAACCAGTCTCTGCTATCCTAGTGCAGGGATTTAAGGCATATGATCCCAGGTGCTGGGATCACCTTTGTGTTAGTTCCATTTCTGTTTTACACAGATCCAATCTCTTGTATCCCAGGGTAGCATTGCACTCACAGACATCCGTCCACTTCTGTTTTCTTAGTACTGGGATTGAAGGATTGTGCCACCATTGCCTGACATCTATGGTTATCTAGTGACTTAGCTCTGCTTTCTGGTCTTCAGGAAGATTTGTTAGATTCCGTTTAAAATAACACTACACCTGCAAGATTTGTGTTTTCATAAAACTGAACAATCTGCACACTTCTAACACAGCCATGTATTACTATGCCAGAGACACAGTGAGAGAGCTCCACTGTGAGCTTATACAGAAATCTCTCTACTCAGACCAGCATGTGAAGGCATAAGTCACAAACAATCCCACACCAGTTGGGAATTATGATTAATAAAATGGTTATTTATTTAAAAGGTAAAAACTTACAGATCACCATCCCAGACAACAGCCCTCTGCACAATCAGGAAAGGAGTCTAGCAGCCAGGAGCAGAGCCAGAAGCAAGAGAGCAAGTACAGGGATACGGCTGCTTTTTAAAACAAAAGAGACCACTCCCAAGTGGGCTGATATCTTAAAGGCTATTGGCTGAAAGAACAGAAGTAGCTCCTGCCGCACCTCTCCCTATTGTTTAAGTAAGAGAGTTCCAAACCTAATACAAAATAATATATACTAGGAACAGATATGAAGTATAAGATTAGAATTACAATCAGCATAAACAATATTGTAGAGTACCCATAGGTTGAATTACATTGTTGACAGTTCTTAGATCAGTCACCATTCTCCACTTACCAGATTTGTTTTTTACAAGAAACACAGGAGAATTCCAAGAACTGGTTGATTCTTCAATATGGTGAGCATCTAGTTGCTCTCATACCAACTATTCCAGAACATGTAGTTTATCTTCAGCTAGAGGCCACTGCTTGATCCATACTGGTTTCTCAGTTAACCATTTTTAAGTTAGGGCTGTTGGTACCTCTAAATGCTAGTTGCTGTATGTTCTTGTACAGCCTGAATGGCTGGTGACCCTTTTCCATAACACTTCATTATATCCTTCCCAGAATTATGAGTTCCTGGGACAACAGGAATGTTAATCTGGGTATTCCACTGCTGTAGCAGGTCATGGCCCCATAAATTTATTGCAATATTGTCTATGTATGGCCTTAGTCTTCCTATTTGCCCTATGCATTCAACCCATCTCAGGCTTTGTTTTACATGAGATAGGGTTCCCATTCACAGAAACTGAACATTTACCTCTTGAAGAGGCCAATTCAGATGCCAAGATTCCAGAGTAACGATATTAAATCCACACCCATGTCTAATAATCCTTCAATAAAACTTCCATTTATACAGACTCTTAGCTTTGATCTTTGATCGTTAATAGAAGTCTGCCAAAAATATGTTTACTTTGTCCTACTGGATTTTTTGACTCATCCTCCATATTTAACCCACCATTTAGACCAGTATTGCTTTTTACAGCAGGCATTGGATTTTTAACTTTCTTGGTGAGACATGTTCTCCACTGTAACTGGGAATGACTGGGCCACTTTTGGCTTGGGGGCCTACAATAGGCCCCTCAAGGGATTTCCCAATAGTATCAGATGCCTTGTCTGTCTGTTGTTGACCTGCATTCATTGGTCCAATGCCAGTCTTTAAACACCTCCTACTTACACCTGAAGCCCGAGTTCTACTATTTTTGTAATTTCCAGAGGAGATATTATTCCTAGAAATTCCTTGCCTGCAATCCCTTTTCAGATGTACTAATTTACCACAATTAGAACATTTGGTAAATTGATGTCTCTTCATTGCTTTGGAAATCGCTTCTCCTACCCATGATTTATCATTATAGCCAAACGTCTCAACATTCATCATATGCTGAATCCATTAATCCATAGGTGCTGATATAGATCTTAAAGGCCCAATAATCTTTTGACATTCTAAGTTTGCATTTTCAAAAGCCAGAGATTCAAGAATTATTCATCTTAATTCTGGGTCTGTTACTCCTATTTGCAGAGCTTTAATTAATCTTTGAAAGAAGTCAGTCAATGATTCTTTCTCCCTGCCTAACCCTGGTTTACGATTCATAAATCTTTCCTAGTTCTTGTATCCTATCCCAAGCATTCAAAGCTGCTTTGTGACATAGGAACTATACTTCATTGTAAAGAGCTTGGACCTGTAGATCAGCATATGCTCCTATGCCAAGAATTTGTTCTTGGGAAAACTCCACACTTTTGCTCTTCCTTGCAGTTCCATATGTTTGGATTCTTCTCTGAGATAAATTCCAAACATCAAGGAAGGTCCATCATCTAATACTGCAGACACTAACTGAGAGAAGTCATGTGGGTAGCTCTAACATTAGAAGCCCAAGTCCTTATCATTACCTTAACAAATGCAGAGTGCAAACCATAATTAATGACAGCTTGCTTAATTTCTTTTAGATTATTCATTCCTATTGGTGTCCATCTAGCTTCTTTAACTCCCTTTGAGCCTTTAGAAGTTGATGCTTTGTCAGAGTAAATTACAGGGTATNAGCTTGCTTAATTTCTTTTAGATTATTCATTCCTATTGGTGTCCATCTAGCTTCTTTAACTCCCTTTGAGCCTTTAGAAGTTGATGCTTTGTCAGAGTAAATTACAGGGTATGACACTAAAACCCTGGGTAAACCAATTCTTGCAGCCTGTGGCAACATTGTATCCTGGCCTTGTGCCTTCTTAATTTGTTCTCCAGCTCCAATAATTTCTTCAATAATTTCAAACCTTTTCATCATTGTTTCTCTTAAAACCTGAATCTCCTGACTTGCATAAGTTTCTAGCGATTTCACTAAGGTATCAATTTTTTGATTCCCATTCTGCAACTGTGATTCCAAAGTTTTAATGTTTCCCTTCAAAGATAACAAGTCCTCCTTGAACTTTTCTTGGATATCATGTAGATTCCCATCCTGGAGGTACATTCTGCCTATTACCTTATCAAAACTTTGTGATAACTTCTGAACGTCAAATTCAACATTATGACCCCTTTCAGTAACTTCCTAGTACCCTTTGATATGGAGTCAATTTTGTCTATCATAGTATCCACTTGTTCAGATAACCTCTGATTTTCAATAATTGTAATCATTTCAACTAGCCGTTCATTATTAGTCCGTAAAGATTGCATCATTCTTAGAAGTACCATATTCTTTTGTAATGATAGAATATGGGGAAGAAAACTGAAACCTAGTAACCAGTAAATTGAGGTATCCCCATAGTCATATATACCTCACATGATATAATTCATTGTATTAGTAAAGAAAGCAGTAAAAGTTGCAAAGGAAATGAAAACTGCCATATTACCTAATATCCAGCAGGTGGCGATGTTGCTGAGTCACTACTAGAACCAATGCAAAGGTGACAGAAACGCAGTCCTATTTCAGTGTCTGCCTTATTATTGGTTAAAAACTGGGAAATATGAGTTGCTCAACAAAGTAAACATAATTAAATTAATTCCATACACGGAACTAGAAACCCAGAATCCAGGGGTAGAGAACAGCTACCCGAAAGCCTCACATGCATCCAGGTGACAAAGAGTAACCCAAGGGGTTGCACCATTTGGCAACAACTTGTGCTCTGACTTGCACTGCTTAAGTGCTGCACTGCAAGGGGGATTTAAAGACTGCTCACAAAAGAGCAGACCAGGCAGGCAGAGACTGTCTGGGCCTGTGGATCTCAGGAGGCGTGGAATTTAAATCCACATGGGGAGTCAAATGATAGGTTGTGTGGGGACTTGAAGCCAATCCGAGGCATATAAAGAGAAAACATAAAGAATTGCAGCAAGAAAAGTCACTGTGAAATATTCTATATTGAACTGCTGGCTTGATGCACAGGCCGTGGCTGAGGGAGGGCTCATGCCAAGCAAAGCTGGAAGCAGTCAGCTGAGATGGGGGGGCATCTAAAACCAAAGGTTGGGTGCCTGATGAAGGCGTGAGTCACAGACACTCTCACACCAGTTGGAAATTATGATTAATAAAATGGTAATTTAGTTAAAGGAAAAAAACTTACAGATCACCATCCCAGGCAACAGCCCTTTGAATGATCAGGAAAGGAGTCTAGTAACCAATAGCAGAGCCAGAAGCAAGAGAGTGAGCACACAGCTACCACTGCTTTTTAAAACAAAAGAGACTACTCCCACATGGGCTGGTATCTTAAAGGCTATTGGCTGAAGTAGCGGAAGTAGCTCCCGCAGCAATCATGAGATGTGGAGGACCAACAGGTACTCCCATAAAGAGAGGTGGTAACTTAAGAAACTAGGAAGCTCTGGAATATGCTTCATTTATACCTGATTGAAGCCATAACCTTTGATTTTTTTCTTCTTTTACACAAGGAAATATTCTTGAGTACCCTTTACTTCTCATAGCCTATTAATCTTGCTTTTTAATTACACACTAATCATCTGTGTTCCTACACAATCTTCTAAGATGGATAATTGCTTCTTATTAGACAAAACAGCACATTAATTTTATATATTTCATATATACATTCATCATATATATACATATATTTATAAATATATACATGTATACACACACATATATAATAAGGAGTATGAAATTGCAAAAGTTGCTGATTGCCAATTTTGTAATACACTTTAGAAATTTTGAATAATCTTTAATTCATCCTCTTTATTTTAAAACTTGTGATAGAGAAACCACAACTGCCCTGAATTGATGTTAATTTCCAAAGTTACTTTAGAAAATGAGACATCACAGTTTTTTTTTTTACTTTTAAACTAATAGGACCTTATAAAAGTGTACAGTTGTTATAATTGTTGCAAAATTCTATTTTTGAACATGAGCATTTTGGTAAAAATAGCTTGCATTTCAAAACCCAAGCAAATGATTCCTCTATAGGCATATTTGCAACTCAGACCACAAATTTCTCAGCCACAAATGTGTACATCCCAGCAGACAGCAGCTCCAATTCCTGGTAAATCTCTCTTCAGTCCTTCACATAGACAACTGAGTTCTATGAGCTTCACAGTTTGTGCTTTTATTGGTGCTTTTGCTGTTCCCAAAATTATTCCTCTGCACTCTCTATTATTGGTGACATGAGAGCGGGTGTCTCATGCGTGAGCTAGTGAAATGTCTTCAGAGAAGCCATGTTGGCCTTGGTCTCCATGTTAATGGATCATAGACTTGGGGCAGATTTAAAAAGGAAAAGAGAATTTTTCACCTGAGGCTGAGGCTTTTCCTGAAATTTAAGCAGTGACACCAATAGTGCGTGATGAAGCTTCAGATACCACATTGAGTATATTCTTAGAATCCTGACAGAAGAACACATAACCATGAGTTGAATAACTCCACACAATGTTGAACTCAAAGGTTCCACTGTCATATTTTCCAGGGTAGATGTGTGAATCAGCTTACATCGCTGCTCCTTAAATGGATGAATAGTGTAAATTTTTATTGAGTGTGTTGGGCCTAAAATATATCATAACCAATACCTCGATTCTAATCCCAGGTTTTTAGTTTTGACCAAGAATATCCAGAACTTCTTATGGAGAGCCTGCCAATATAAATTACTTTATTCACATTAAGGTAAATAAATTATTAAACAAATAGGCACAGGCTAAGTTTTCCCCCTGGAGTAGAAAAGAAATAACGTTTTTATAGAAATGACCTTGAAATTCTCTTCTATTCAGTATGTCCTGTGATTCATTCTAGATAATTTTAAAGAAAGGAGGATACCTAGAAGACATACATACATAATCTAACACGAGAATATCTGTTCCTGTAGCATGAGTACTGATAGATAGTGGGATATTGCCACCTCAGAGTAAAGTAACAGCTAACTGAATGTGAAAAGATATTTTACAAATCATGTATAGGATTATCTGAAAATAGATATTTTAGAAGGACCCCACCAGTTCTTAGCTGGATGTGAAGATGGTCCCAGATACAGTTGCCTATCAAGTTATTTGATATTTACTAATGTTCCTTACTCATTTGCTTTCTGAATTTTTGCTTTAAGCCTCAGCTATACTGTTTTTAAGGATTTTCTTTATTCTTTCTGTTTAGGATCCCTACATGTGATGTTTTCCACCCAGCTCCTCCCATATCTTCCAAACATGGGTCCCTACCAACCTTATACTTACTTAAGCACAGTTACTGATGCCCATATGTGAACCCAAGCACTTCAACATAGGAAACATACAAGTGACCATAACCTCAAAAGAGAGTGACTATATCCCTTGTCCAGAAAAATATATTTCCAACTGTTCCTCAGTAAGAAGAGGGGCAAGGAATTATCAGCTCTGTATTAGCAGGATTTGGCTATAGCGTAAACCCAGGTGGGGTTATACGGACAACAGCAGCCATTATGAGTCCATGATTGTGATATCCATGTCATGTCCAGAAGACAGCATTCCACAGCACCCCTCCATGTGCTCCACACCTTACATTCTTCCCACACCCTCTTCATCAGTATTGTCTGAGCCTTGGAGGAACTTGATATAATATAGGAAATCTTATATCGTATAACATATTGAAGATTGGGAAGGACAGTTTCTGCCTTATAGAGAGAATCCAGATTGTGTGTTTGAGACTCTGTGTGTTTGGTGCTCTGGATTCTGTTTTGTAGGCTCAGAACTAGAATGGACATCAAGACAGGAAAAGACATCTTAAATGAAAGGTAAGAGGGAAAACGCACAGGGTAATACAGGGGTTTTGAAAGGAAAAGTTGGGTGCAATGAGTGAAAGGGAATGCATGGGTAGAAAGCAGGACAATTTGGGAAAATAAAAACTATGCCTCTGAAAATACAAAATTGATGCAAACGTTTTGTGTTTTGTTACAAAAATTCATTAAACGTCCCCATTGTGCTGACTATATAAATATGCTGAAATAAAAACTGACCTAAGACAGCATGAAGACAGCCATGTGTTGCCTGGTATCGAGGTGCTAAAGGGAAAGGCAGGGTGGGTAGTAAAATGTGATCATAGGGAAAAGTTCAGGATGCAAACAATTGAGTACAGCAAATATAAATATGTCCCCACAGCAATCATTGAGAGGAAGACAGACAGCAACAAGCACATTTTCCGTCCATATGGTGAAAAGAGAATTAAATAAAGCGTTGTGAATCCCTAACAAGGAAAATGTGTACGCGGAGCTAGCTACATTAATGCTTCAATTTCTATAACTGGAATCAGTGTGTATGGTGTCTTATATCTGCTCTGAGTACTGCCTTCTGCCCAGGTCCAACTACAGAGCCTGTTATGGCAGGAAGATATGCAAACAAGGCTTCTATGTGCCCATAAAATCCGGCCATGCCCTGACCCTGCAACTCTGGCAGAGGAGACAGCCCTGGATTTCCAAGTCCTTCCAGTCAGGGTTCAGCACTGAACACAGGACACTCACCATGGACTTACGGCTCATAATGGTTTATTTTGTCCTTATTTTAAAAGGTAATTCATAAAGATGAGATGTTGTGTATTGTGTGGACATGACAAAGAGAAAAAAATGTCTTCTGTGACAGTTTTCTAACCAGAATTCTTCGTGTTTACAGGTGTCCAGTGTGAGGTGCAATTGCTGGAGTCTGGAGGAGGCTTAGTGCAGCCTGGAAAGTCCCTGAAACTCTCCTGTGCAGCATCTGGATTCACCTTCAGTGATTATTACATGAGCTGGGTCCGCCAGGCTTCTGGG
>LOEQ01012655.1:26161-38699 GCA_001685075.1 Bramus lutescens
GCAAGCCAACAGCTAATATCAAATTAAATGGAGAGAAACTCAATGCCATTCCACCATATTGAAGAATATTATTTTATATGGCATAATTCTACAATTAAACTGGCAAAGAGCATTTATTCAATGCTATTAAAATATAGAGAAAAGCTAATAATGGCTTAAAGATGGTGACTAGTTCCCTCAAAGGAAAAGTCTTTTTATTTCTTCAAAATTTCCTGATAGGAGAGAGTTTTAAAACTTTGAGCAAAATGCCTACTGACTTAAAACCTCAGCTCTGCCACTGGACTCTTCTCAGTTTCGAGATCTTTAGTGGTGACAAAACCACCAATTCAGTCCCTTAAAGATTTGCATCTTTGAGCCCATCGAGCTGCCATCCAAACTACTAGCTACACCCTGCTCCTAAACCTGCCTATCCTCTTGCAACTTTGGTGGAACTCTGAAACACAGCTTTCTTCAATATTGAGGGGACTTAAGAGGTGAGTAAACAGCCCCACTCTCTAGGACCTCTACCGTGGGAAAAAACTTCAGGCCCCTCCCCCAACTCCTTTAGCTTTTCTATCCAGCCAGCTTGGAGTTTTCTGCAGCTAGGATTCCCCCAAACCCAAACCCATCCATCCACCATCCAAACTACTACCCATACACCCCCAAAAAAATTCTGCCTATACCCCTGCAACCTCAGTGGAACACTAAAACAGCTTGTTCCAATACTGAGGGGAATTAAGAGGGACCAAGAGCTTGCTACTACACTGAGGGGATTAAGAGAAAGCACCAAGAGATCACACCAGGAGAGAAGACCAAGAGAGCAGGCATATAGAGACCCCAGAGGCTCACAGAGACAGACATTGACAGTACAGAGCAGACCAAGAAAAAAGAAACCCAAACACTAAGACAGTCACAGCAAGGATTGGTCCAAGATGCAAAGACACTGCCATCCTCATTTGAAGGAAGAGATTGGTATAAGCCAAGGCAAGAATTCCTCCAATAACCTAAAAAGCAACGTGGTAACAGCAGAACACAGTGGTCACACAAATGAAAGCTTGATTATCCTAACCCAGAAGAAGTAGAAGAAAATGACTTTAAACATAAATTTATGAAAATGATAGAGACCTTTAAAGAGGAAATGAAAAGCTCCATTAAAGACATGGAGAAGAAGACAAACAAAAAATTTGAAGAAACTAATAACTACCTCAAATAAACCAAAGAAAACACAATCAAACAGGTGAAGGAAACAATTCAAGACTTGAAGACTGAAATAGAGGAAATAAAGAAAACACAAACTGAGTAAATTCTGGATAAGGAAAATCTGGGCAAATGAATATGAACTAAAGAGACAATTATAACCAACAGAATACAAGAGATAGAAGAAAGAATCTTTGGCACTGAAGATACTATAGACAAAATAGAATCATTTGTCAAAGAAAATTTTAAATCCAACAAATTCTTAAGACAAAACACTCAGAAAATCTGGGACACCACAAAAAGACCAAACTTAAAAATAATAGGGGTATAAGAGGGAGAAGAGCTCCAGCTCAAAAGCACAGAAAACATATTCAAGAAAATCACAGAAGAAAACTTTCCCAACCTAAAGAAGGATATCCCTATGAAGGTANCCCAGCCTTACAGAAAGTACTAGAAGGAAAACCCCAACCCAAGGAAGCTAACTGTGCACACAAAAACATAAGCATCTGATAACACCCCACAAGCATAACCCGAAGAAGGGAAATACCACAAACACTAATAACAAAAAATAACTAGAATTAACAACCACTGATCATTAATGTTCCTTAATATTAATGGACACATTTCACTTATAAAAGACACAAGTTAAGAGAATAGATATGAAAACAGGATCCAGCCTTCTGCTGTATACAAGAAATGCACCTCAACCTCAAAGACAAACACTTCAGAGTAAAGGGTTGGAAAAAGGTTTCCAAATCAAAAGGACCTAAGAAACAAACAGGTATAGCTATCATATCTAACAAAATTGATTTCAAACCAAAATCAGTCAGAAGTGATGGAGAGGAAAACTTTATACTCATAACAGGAACATGATGCAGTCTCAGTCCTGAACATCTGTGCCCCTAATATAAGAGTATCTACATATGTAACGAAACATTACTAAAACTTAAATCACATATCAAACCCCACACAAAAATAGTAGGAGGCTTTAACACTCCACTGTCGACAATGGACAGGTCAACCAGACAGAAACTTAACAGAGAAATAAGAGAATAGATGTCATGAATCAAGTGGACTTAACAGATATCTATAGAACAGTACACCCAAACACAAAAGAATATACCTTCTTCTCAGCACTTCATGGAACCTTCTCTAAAATTGATCACATACTCTGTAACAAGGCAAAACTCCACAGATATAAAAAAAATGGAGTAACCCCCTTTGTCTTATCAGATCACTAGGGGTTAAAGTTAGAATTTAACAACAATACTACTCTCAGAAAGCCTACAAACTCATGGAAATTGAACACTAAACTACTGAACCACTAATAGGTCAAGGAAGAAATTAAAGACTTACTTGAATTCAATGAAAATGAAGGCACAACATATCCAAACCTATAGGATACCATGAAAGAAGTGCTAAGAGGAAAGCTCATAGCACTAAGTGTCCACATATAGAAAACAGAGAAAGCTCACATTAGTGACTTAACAGCACACCTGAAAGCTCTAGAACAAAAAGAAACAGACTCACCCATTAGGAGCAGAAGACAGGAAATAATCAAATTGAGGGCTGAAATCAACAAAATAGAAACAAAAAATCACAAAGAATCAATAAAAAAGTGCTAATTCTATGAAAAAATCAACAAGATAGCCAAACCCTTATCCAAACTAATCAAAAGCCAGAGAGAGAACATTAAAATTAACAAAATCAGAAATCAAAAGGAGGAGATAAGAATAGACACTGAGGAAATACAGAGAATAATTAGATCATACTACAAAAACCTGCATTCCACAAAATTGGAAAATCTAAAAGAAATGACAATTATTTTAGATAGCTAACATATAGCAAAGTTAAATCAAGACCAGGTGAGAAATTTAAATACACTTAGAAATTGCAAGGAAATAGAAGCTGTCATCAAAAACCTCCCAACCTAAAAAAGATCAGGCTGGATGGTTTTAGTGTAGAATTTTCCCAGAACTTCCAAAAAGAGCTAATACTTATACTTCTCAAAGTGTTCTACATAATAGAAACAAAAGGGACATTGCCAAACACATTGTGAGGCTACAGTTATCCTGATACCAAAACCACACAAAGACTCAACCAAAAAAGAGAATTACAAACCAATTTCACTCATGAATATGGATACAAAAATACTCAATAAAATATTGGCAAACCGAATCCAAGAACATGTAAAAAAATCATCTACCATGATCAAGTCAGCTTCATCTCATAAATTCAGGGCTGGTTCAACATAAAAATCTATCAATGTAATCCATCATATAAATTAACTGAAAGAAAAAACCATACAATCATTGCATTAGATACTGAAAGAGCATTTGAGAAAATCCAGCACCCCTTCATAATAAAGGTCTTGGAGAGATCATGGATACAAGGAACATATCTGAATATAATAAAAGCAATATACAGCAAGCCAACAGCCAACATTAATTAAAATGGAGAGACACTCAGAGCAAATCCACTAAAATCAGGAACATGACAAGGCTGTCTACTCTCTCCATATCTTTTCAACATAGTTTGAAGTTTTAGCAATACCAATAAGACAACAAAAGGAGATCAAGGGGATTTAAATTGGAAATGAACAAGTCAAACTTTCATTATTTGCAGATGATATGATAGTGGATATAAGCGACCCCCCAAAACTCTACCAGAGAATTCCCACAGTTAATAAATTCCTTCAGTGATGTGTCAAGATACAAGACTAACTCAAAAAAAAAATCAGTTGCCCTCCTATATACAAAAGATGAAGAAGTTGAGAGGAAAATCAGATAAGCATCACCTTTCGCAATATCCACAAATAACATAAAATATCTTGGGATAACACTAACCAAAGAAATAAAAGGCCTATTAGACAAGAACCTTAAGTCTTTGAAGAAAGAAATTGAAGAAGATACCAAAAAATGGAAAGATCCCCCATGCTCTTGGATAGGTGGGATCAACATAGTAAAAATGGCAATCCTACCAAAAGCAATCTATTGATTCAGTGCAATCCATATCAAAATCTCAACACAATTCTTCACAAACCTTGAAAGAAAAATAATCAATTTCATATGGAAAAACAAAAAAAATCCAGGATAGCTAAAACAATCCTGTACAATAAAGAAACTTCAAAAGCATAGCCATTCCTGACATCAAGCTCTATTACAGAACTACAGTAATGAAAACAGCTTGGTATTGGCATAAAAACACAAACTTTGACCAATGGAATAGAATTAATGACCCAGATAGTAGTCCACAATTCTTGGAATCCTGATTTATGACAAAGAAGCTAATATTATACAATGGGATAAAGAAAGTATCCTCAACAAATTGTGCTAGCATAACTGAATGTCAACATGTAGAAAAATGAAAATAGATCCATATATATCACCATGCACAAAACTCAAGTCCAAACTGATCAAAGACCTCAACATAATGCCAACCACACTAAACCTAAAAGAAAAAAGTGGGAAGTACACTTGAAGGTATTGTCACATGAGACCTCCTCCTAAATATAACCCCAGTACCACAAACACTGAAAATATCAATAAATAAATGAGACCTCCTGAAACTGAGAAGCTTCTGTAAAGCAAAGGACACAATCAATAAGACAAAAAGGCAGCCTACTGAATGGGAAAAGATCCTCACCAACCCCACATCAGACAAAGGACTGAACTCAAAAATATATACAGAACTCAAGAAATTAGACATTAAAATTCTAAATAACCCAGTTTAAAAAATGGGGTAAACAGAATTCTCAATAAAGAATCTCAAATAGCCAAAAGATACTTAAGGAGATATTCAACATCCTTAGTTATTAGGGAAATGCAAATGAAAACAACTCTGAGATACCATCTTACCCCTATCAGAATGGTTAAGATCAAAAACACTAATGATAGCTTATTTGGGAGAGGATGTGGAGTAAGGGGAACACTCATCCATTGTTGGTGGGAATGCAAACTTATACAACCACTTTGGAAATCAGTATAGCTGTTTCTCAGAAAATTGGGAAGTAATTTACCTCAAGATCCAGCAATACCACTCTTGGGCATATAACCAAAAGATACTCAATCATACTGCAAAAGCATTTGTTCAACTATGTTTATAACAACATTATTTATAATAACCAGTATCTGGAAACAACCTAGATATACTTCAACTGAAGAATGGATAAAGAAATTGTGGCACATCTACAAACTAGAGTACTACTCAACAGGAAACAAAAAAAAACAAACTAACAAAAAAACCCAATGACATCTTGAATTTTACATGCAAATTGATGGAATTAGAAAACACTATCTTGAGTAAGGTAACCCAACCCAAAACAATGAATATGGTATGTACTCACTCATAAGTGGAAAGTAGCTATAAGCAAAGGACATTAAGCCTATAATTCATGATCCTAGAGAAGTTAAGTAATAAGGTGAACCCAAAGAAAAACATATATAGACCAACCTAGAAATTGAAAACAGACAGGATTGACTGGCAGGGTTGGGAACATGGTGGTGGTAGTAGATGGGAGGGTAGGAGGAGAAGAGGAGGGGATAAGGGAGGACTTGAGGTAATGAGAGAGTAGAGGTGGAGGAAGGACAGAGATTAAAGCAAGGAAAGAGATATCTTGATTGAGGGAGCCATTATAGGGTTAGTAGAAACCTGGATCTAGAGAAATTTCTAGGAATCCAAAAGGATGACCCCTCCTAGGACCCAGGGCAATAGAGTAGAGTGGGCCCAATCTTGACTTGCCCTGTAGTCAGACTGATGATTTTCTTAAATATCACCTTAGAGCCTTCATCCAGCAACTGATGGAGTCAGAGGCAGAGACCCACATCAGAGCACTGGACTGAGCTCCCAAAGTCCAGCTGAAGAGTGGAAAGAATGAGAATATGAGAAGGAGATCAACACCATGATGGGTTCACCCACTGAAACAGTTTGCCTAAGACAATAAGAGCTCACCAACTCCAGCTGGACTGGGAAGAAATAAGCTTAGGACTAAACTAATTCCTTTGAATGTGGTTGACAGTTGCATGGCTGGGGCAGACTGAGGGGCCACTGGCAATGGCACCAGGATTTATCCCTACTGCATACATGTACTGGCTTTTGTCCGTCCTATTCTCTTTGGATGTATGCCTTTCTCACTCTAGATATGGTAGGGAGGACCTTGGACCTTCCACAAGGCAATGTGCCTTACCCTCTCTGAGGTTTGGATGGGGGTAGGGTGGGAGGGTGTATGGAGGGAATGGGAGGAGGGGAGGGAATGGGAACTTGGACTGCTAGTTTTAAAAACATCTAATAAATTTTAAAAAAAGATTTGCAACTTAAATGGACAGAAAGAATTTGACCTAACAAGCAGTTTACACAAATAGTTTTAATGAACTGAGTTCTGGGGCTATGTCAGCAAAGAGCCTGGCTAAAATTTAAGAGCAGCCATCTTGATCATGCCTCAAAAATATTTCACTTCTTTTTCAATTATTGTTTGGCAAGCATATATCATTTTTCCTCTCCATTTCATTTTTGTATTATAGTAAATATTAATATCTCTGTTCACATATTTTTAATTATTAGTAAAATCAAAATTTCATCTCAGGGTACTGATCTGTAATTTCTGAAACTATGCATATTTTCTGTGGATCTACTATATTGACTCAGTATTTCAATTATTTTTCACTCAAGATAACTGACAAAAGCAAACAAAATAGTCAAGCAAAACAACACTGAATTTTAAATACTTGTAAGAAATTTAATTGTTTTTATTGTTGTATTTGCTTCTTAAAAGTACTATCTGTCAGCCAGGTTGTGGCTCAGGCCTTTAATTCCAGAACTCTGGAGGTAAAGGCACACAGATTGCTGTGATTTTGAGGCCAGAGAGCCTACAAAGCAAGTTCTAGGACAGCCAGAGCTGTTATACAGAGAGAATCCCTGTCTTGATTAACTAAAAAAGAGACTATAAATATACTCAGAGGAGTAATTTAATTTTGAGTATATATTCATAATATAAGGGTCAACAAAGCTCTTTAATAAACATAATGAATAAGTCATATTTCCATTTTCATAATTTAGAGTTTTTAAGGTGCATTACTATTGAATTATAAGAACAAAAGCTGCCTCATGAATTTTAAAGCACAAATCTAAAAATGTGTGCTATGAAATAATCCTCTTGTACACTGTAAAGATTGTGACTGGAATTGGTTTAAAAAAATGCCAGTTGGTCAGTACCCAGGCAGGAAGTATAGACATTACAACCAAGATAAGGATGATGGGAAGAAGAGAGTCAGAGTCACGAGTTATTGGCCGGACACAGAGAGAACAAGATGGGCATACATGCTGAAAAAAAAGTACCACCTTGTGGTAGAGCATAGATATGGAACAGGGTTATCTTAAAACGTAGGAGCTAGTTAATAATAAGCCTGAGCTATTGGTTGAGCATTTATAAGTAATATTAAGCCTCTTTGCAGTAATTTAGGAATTGACTGCTGAATATTTGGGACCTAGCAGGTCTGAGACAGGAAACTTCCACTTACAAACTTGTGGTTCTAAGCATTGCAATCCATTATGGAATTCAGTAGACTGAAATCACATAAACCATGCTCCTTAGATGGCACTGCCCTGTCTCCTGATATCAGAAGAGAGAGGGTGTATAGTTAAAACTACCTAAGATGTAGTGGGAGTAAGGGCCAGGAAGTTACAAGGTTCTCATTTGCCAATTTTTGGAGAGAATTCAAATAAATAATATATAATATGAAAATATTTAACATATTTTAAGAAAATTAAAGTAAATAAAATAACATAAATAAAATAAATAAGAAATATTATTCTGAAGTGTAGAGAGATAATTCAGTGCTTAAAAGCACTTTCTGCACTTTTAAGGATATAGGTTTGTTTCTTAGCCTCCAGTGGAGGCTTGCATCCATCTATAGTTCCCATTCTCTGTGGAACCAATGCCCTCTTCTGAGATCTGTAGACATCAGGCTGTGACATGGTATATGTGCATATACAGATCAAACTAATACAGAGAGGATAAAGTTAAATAGATTTAACTCCAGTATTCTTTCATACATGAATACTGTGCGCATACTAAACTTGTTTTATTTTTGCTAGTATTTGAAATCCCTAAAATTATCACTTCAGAGTGAAGAATTTAGTGTATTCTTTCAGACATCTTTGGCCTCTTAACTCCATCACACACACACACACACACACACACACACACACATACACACACACACACAAACATTAAAGTAAAAAATTAAAAAGCAGGTTAAATTATTTTCCTCATGGGAAATGCATTTGGAAGTCAGATTCCATTTCAGACTGCTGATAGCACTATTTAAAGTAACTCATAGAGTTTTTTATTTTCAGCATGGCATAATAGTCTATTTTTATAACCTGGTACACAAATTAGTAAAATACTCCATCATATCACAATGTTCAGCATCTTTTTGCTTCTCTGTTTTTCTGACAAGAACTGGAATCAAAGTTACAGTAGTTAAAGGCACATATTTTCCTTATGAAACAAGCGTGCTTTACTACTATAGTAAGTGGTCTTGCTTTCAAGTAGTGCATCAGATTTAACTGTGCTACTTTAAATTGTTATCTCTGCATTTTTACACATCTTAACATGACATCATAAGAAGAGAAGAGAAAAACCCTGTGAAGTGGAGGGCACAAGAAGCAAAGAATTGTTCTAGATACAGAAGAAGTATATCAACCACATCCCAGACTTCATAGTCTTAGAAGAGGAAGGTCTTCAGAGAGAAGGATTGCCCATGTATCTTTGTGAACACTCAAATAGTTCAAAAGGACAAAATTCCAGCCCACTTATTTCGTCACCACTACCTTTCACAATGTTCAATCTGATTCAACTGGAAGAGAAGCAAGCTGGAAAACGGTGTCCACCTCCAGGGCAACTTTGAGTAGCAGCCTTTCCCCAACATGGACCTTCAAATGATAACTTCACTTTCACATCCATCACAGTTCCTGTCTGGGAATCCCTAAGAATAAAGGAACTCTTTTCTGCTAAAAGTGGAAGAAATACGAAGAAGAAAGAGTGTCCATGGCTACATAAATCATTCTGGTGAAACCATCTCTGGAATATTTTTACTTTTTCTCACAATTTCCTCCCCCTAATACTTTTACATGATAGTTTTCCCCCATCATATTGTGTAGTAACACAGGAAAGTATCTGATAAGTGTTGATACGATCTAGGAGAAGGCTTAACAATGTGAACATACAGCTTTTGTTTCCCTAGTGGAAACCCGTGCTCCTAAAATGACTTCATTCCTAGATAGGGAAAATAGAAGCAAGAAATGTTTGTTTTAGTTTTCCATATCACTTATTTATTACCAAAGTTAATTTAACTGGTATTATTCCTAACAATGAGAAATTGAAAGCAACCAAGATCTCATTTTACTGAAGAATGGTTTTAAAAATATGGTATATTTTCTCAGTGATGTATTACTCAGCTGTTAGAAAAAAAATGATATTAGGAAATTTGTAGGCAAATGGCTGGAACTAGAAAAAGTCATCCTGAGTGAGGAAATACAGATACAGAATGACAAACATGATATATACTCACTTATGAGTGAATATTAGCTGTTAAATAAGAAAATTCACACTGCAATCCACAGACGCAAAGAGGCTAAGTAACAAAGAGGGCTCTAGTGGGGACACTTAGACCTACCTAATTATGGAGAAATAAAATAAATTTTGTGGGTGGAATAGGTACAGGTAGTGAAGGGAATAGGTAGGGGAGGGAGATAGGGAGAATAAGATTACAGGGAGAGACGATTAAAATAGGGAAGAATTTGGGACAATATGAAAACCCAATGCAGTGAAAACTTCCTGGATTCTATGAGGGTGATCATATCAAGGACTCCTAGTGAAAGAAGATACAGAGGTTGACAGGTCATTTTGTAAGCAGTCAAGACTCCCTATGGTAGTACCGAAACTCAAACACAACTCCAAACTTTTTACTCACACCTGTCCCACCTGTAATGGGGAATGGCAGTGGTTCATAACTTATAAGAGGAGCTAACCAATTACTGGTCTAAGTCAAAACCAAAGCCATGAGCAGAAACCCATTCTAAACTCTGCCTGGATGACCAGAGAGCAGAAGATGAATGGTTCAGAGAACTAGGATAGAACCAAAGAAGAGTTATCAAAATAACAACAAGATAATAATTAACAATAATGAATGTAATTATAAGAAAATTAATTAGCTAACATTAATAGTTAGTAGTACACATAAAATTATAAATATTATTAAGTCAATGATATTATTGCTAATGGTATTATGATATTCTGATAGATCAGTGCCTAGTTCAGTCAACATCAAAGAGGTTTTCTCTGGCAGCTGGTGAAAACAGACACAGAAACCTACACCCAAACATTATGCAGTTAAGGAACCCTGGGGTAGAGGGGAAAAAGGATTATATGAGCCAGAGGTATCAAACCAAGAGAAAACTAGCCATCGAATCAAAACAAGTAGACATACAGACTTTACTGCCAATGTCAGAGCATGCATGGGTTTGCACTAGGTCTCATGAATATGTTATGATTATGATTATGTAGCTTTGTGTTCTTTGGAGACCCCTAACAGGGGAAGTGTGGGTTTCTTTTATGTTTTTGACTGCCCTGGGGATCCTTTTCTTCCTCCTGACTTGCCTAGTACAGCCTTGATATGAGGGTTTGTGTCTAGTCTTATTACATCTTGTTATGCCATGATTTTGTTGTTGTTGTTAAGATCCCTGGGAATCCTGCTCTTTTTGAAAAGAAATGGATTTGGTTAGGGTGGGGAGGTTCAGGGGGACTGGGAGAAGGGAATGGAGGAAAATCTGTGGTTGGGTTGCAGTGTATGAGTGAATAATAAAGAAAAAGAAATAAAACTATTCCTTTGCAATACAAAAAATAATAAAAGAATTCCTTCATTTCTACAATCATAGTCAAATCCAATATTGCTCTTCTTCTGACCTTACGCATGTGGAAACAAGTGTCCTGACCTTTTAAAGATCTCTTGCATTATTCATATAGGAATATAATTTTAAGGAAACTTCTAAGTTTCATCTTCTGGTATTGTATTTCTATCACAGTACTAAAAAATAATTCAATGTTTTTGCAATCTCTAAATTCCTATTATGTATGATTTCCTACTTCACTTCAGGATCAAAATGAAACATCAAGAAATAGTAGTTCTTGATATAAGCAATAAAATCCTCACAACTGGTGTTTGCTCAGTTCTGGAAGAGAATGTTCTTCCTTAGAAGTTCCAGAAGCTAATATATGACCAATGGAAATGTGTAGAATTTTGCCATTGAGAAAAAGACTAAACTAGTTATTGTAGAAAGGTTCAAGAAAATTATAATAAGGAGCAAGTAGCTGTTTGAAATTTAACATGCAACAAACACTACCTGAAACTTTTCAAGACTTTGTTCCAAAGATTTTAGAATAGGACATTCTGAAAAGATACATATTATTAAAATTGTGAAATAATAAAAAACAACCATATAAATATCAGTTAAAATTCCTCTTATTTTCAAGTTTTAAAAAGCCAATTTAATTTGTTCAGCCATGAAGAAATGTGTTATGCATATCAGGAAAATATCATGACTTAGGGCTAGTTAACTCAACTATTCAGTGTTGAGAACAGAGACCTAGGTCCCTTCAGTTTATCATCCCCACTATTCAATGTATAATTTAGTTATATCCAGACATCTGTAAAACTTGAAAGTGCTTAATAAGATTAGATAATAAAATACATTGATGCCTATTTTCATATTTAGTCATTCTCATTATGGCTACATTGAAGAATAACTATGTCTTTAGAAATTTTACATAAAATGAAAGTCAAATCTTTATGGCCTGACAAATAAATGAAAAATTTATATTTTGAGACTTAAATCCCATGGATAAAGTATTAACTAATAAAAACTTTTGCATGTGAATAAGTCATAAATACAAATATTTCATAAGCAGAATAGTGTTCTGGCTTTTCTTCTTCCTTCCTTTCATTTTATCATCATCATCTCATCAAAATCACTGAGTGCTTAGGAACCCACCCCATCACATCAAACATACCAAACAAGTGCTTTGCCACTTAAGTATATTCCCAAATCGGGGATTAGTAATACTTGAAATAAGTTAAAGAAATGCCTCTTCTATTATATGAAGACTCATAGAAAGCTCTGTGTATGAGGCATAAGTCCTGATGAGACATCAAATATCCTGGCATCATAATCTTGAAATTTATAACCTCTAAAATTGTGAGAAGCAAAATTATGTTTCTTATGTCATATCCCATCTAAAGAACTCTGTTTTAGCATCACCAAAGACTTAATACTAGAGTTACAATGCATAAACTTGGTGACTGGA
>LOEQ01012658.1:3568-14827 GCA_001685075.1 Bramus lutescens
AGAGAGAGAGAGAGAGAGAGAGAGAGGCAGAGACAGATGAGATTTACAGCACAGAGGTGTTTCTTCACTTTCTGCCTCTATTCTGCACTGGGCTTCTGCTGAGGTCCAGGCTTTCTGCTTGCACCTTTGTGAAGATGGCGCTGCAGCTTCTTCTTTTTGGTAGAATGTCTAGATGGATCTTTCCTCATTCTTCTAAGCATTATTTTCTGCAGACCTGGTTAAATCTGAAAGGACCACTTCAGAAAGAGCTCTGGGTGGCTCCTTGTCATCCTTCTGTACTCCAAGGGTAAACAGTACTATCATGATCTACACATGGGGGAAATGGGGCACACTGGCCCCCAGAGCAGAACTGGTGTCCCCAAGGTCTGAAGCTAGAAACCCATTTTTGCTGTCAGTCTGTCACCTGTAGCCTGTTATGTGTGCTGTCCAGGAAGTAGAGGACAGCTCTTCACTAAGCTGGATGATACGCTCTGGGGACTGTTAACATAGCATGTCAGGTGTTTGTCTCCACTCCTGTTATGGAGGAGGGAAGCAGAATAAATTGCTGATGAATTGCAGGTGGTTACCACTTGCCACTCTTACAAACATCTCAGTTGTTAGAGAAATTGAAGAGCAACTTGGTGGCTCTTGCTTGCAGAGGTATTGGTAGCTAACACTGGACATTGCCGTGGCCAGGTTTGTTGTTTTGTCCTTCTCTGCTCTAGAATGTCCTGTCAATAGCCAGGGTGACTTGCTGAGCAACAGCTGCCTGCTGCCTTCTTCCTCTTCCCTTTCCCCATCCCCTCTTGTAGACAGGATTAGGACGGATAGAGGAAAACGTGTGTCTGCAGACTCATCAAGTCAGCTGGATGACTCACAGCCTGACTCCTCTGAAAACTGCTTTTGAATGGTGTGCTGCTGTTGCCGTGTCAATGTCTGTGTGTCTAGGGGACCAGGAAGGCGAGGACATAGAGACGATTGCCTTGTGTTCGGCTCTGGGTGCGGGACTCTGATTGTTTATGTCCAGTGTGTTTCCAAAGTGTCTTAAGCTGGCTGTCAGCAGCATACTGAATCACCTCCTGGGTGGTGCCTCATACCACATCGCTAAATAAACTACCCTGGTGAGGACCAGCCTGTCCTTCCCCAGCACTGCCTGTCTCCCTGACTCACAAGTGAAAAGATACTAGCAGTTATCTTTGCGCTTTTCGCTTTCACCAGTTCTATACCAGGGTACCTGCATGGTCGTAAAGTTAATAACCACACCAACCAATGGCTCTGGATGCCCAGTGCATGCCATGAACACCCTCATACTTTCATGTAAGAGATCTAGTGCAGGTGAGGAAACTGAGGCTCAAAACCACACTTGTATAATTTAACTTGCATGTTGGCAGCGGAGCCATGTTTTAGACCAGTGATCAGTCTGTACCAAATACTTTTTAAAATATGTACTTTTTTTGAGATACGATTTTGCTATGTAGTTCAAGCAGGTCTCAAACTCGTGATCCTCCTGCCCCAGCCTCCAGGGTATTGTGGAATTGTATTTGCTGCCAGGGCTGCATCTGGCTGGGGTTCATGGAGAGCAGCTCTGAGGACCCGCTTCTTGTGTTGGGCAGGCTGATCAGCCAGTGTGGCTCTCTAGGGTTTGACTAATGTTCTTTAGTCGAGAGGGGCTTTGTGTGAGGCTTGGGGAGGAGCAGTGTGCACCCGTCTGCTGCCTGTCCACCTGCACGTGTCTTTCAGCCGACACCCCTGTGTTCTGAATGTCCTCAGTGCTTCCTGGCAGGAACTGGTTAGAGCATCTAGGAATGTGTTACGAGGTGACGGACTCCTAAGAGCTCACGCTGTGGACTGAGTGCTTTTCCTGTGTAGGGGGATGAGGAAAGGGATGCAGGTGGTTAGCTGTTATGGCTGTGAGGATCTGTGTAGGGAATTGGCATCTGATACCCCTCTACTCCCACTCCTGACCACGCAGTGGTTACCTTCCCCAAATAACCTAGTAAAAGGTGGTCTCCAGCCTCTGAATAGGGGTTAGATTCATTCCTGGATGTAAGGAGATGATCTTGGCAGGGTGGCAATCCTT
Source organism: Bramus lutescens (assembly GCA_001685075.1). Lineage (NCBI taxonomy): Eukaryota > Metazoa > Chordata > Mammalia > Rodentia > Cricetidae > Bramus > Bramus lutescens. The sequence goes on from LOEQ01012658.1 coordinate 5,628, forward strand.
GTCCCAGTACCATCCTCACGGGTATGTTAGGATACAGTTCTGGCGATCTCTCTAGATGTCTTGGAAGAGTTGGAGTCTACAGTACAACTTTATAAAAATAGACAGTAGTGTTCTCAGAGTTGGGGTCAGGCTTTAGGACCTAGCTGCTCTAACAAGCCAGGCTTAGCCACTCATCTTTGATAACAAGCCTATTTAAAAGAGCAAAAGTAAGAGTGAAAACCAGAAAAAAGGAGATTTCTTCAGTGTGGCCACATTAGGAAGGGATCCAGCGACACCCAGCCCTGCACGCCCCGATCCATCACCAAGGTCCTAACATGAGGGTAGCATGTAAACAGAAGGCAAGAGATATGCATACTTAAGTTCTTCCTGTTAGGTGGTGGGTCTGCTGTTACTGGCCACAGTCCAGGGTTCACACTCCTGCAACAAGGGCTGACAAGATGCAAATAATCTTTGAGAGAAAAGTTTCCCCTGTAGCTGGCCCATCTATAGCCACTTTCTTTTCTTGATGTGAGATTCCTGGGAGAATTCTAAATTGTTGGAGTTCATTGTTACCATAGACAACATAGCTGTAGGGATGGGCACGACTGACTCTTTTAGAATAACCTCATTTCTTCCAGGCACGCCGGTGAGGCTAGGTATGGCCCCAGAGTCTTGGCTTGCTTCCCCATCTGGCCTTGAAGGACCACGTCATTCGTGTCTTTCATGATGAGAAAATATGGTCACAGCACTTGTTATTTGATTCTAAATTAGGAATACCAGGGGCTTTGTGTGTAGAGTCAGTGCTCATTTTACTATTTCTGCCTTTTGATGATGGGCCAATGGGGAGGAAGAGTCTGTGCCAAGTGATTTTTCTTACCACCGTTCTGAAAAGGGCAGTTGAACCTTATTCCCCAAAGTAAGACGGCTGTGTGCCTGGCAGCCAGTTAGGGGCTGGTGTCCTCTGAACAGGACTAATGAAGGACTCAGAGGTTATTTATAGCCTTTCATCTGTCCCTTATCCACTTCCCATTCTACCCTGGATAGGCACTAGAGGAACATGGAATAGTTTTTTTGAAAGTACTTTGTGTGCTTAATTAAAACATTTTTTAAATCGCATATTTAAGGATTTTTAATATGATTTTAATATTATTCAAATACTACATGTTCTCTAGAAGATTTTAGAGTACATAAATAAATTCCAGAAGAATCTAACAACCCACCACCCAGAGAAAACCGCATGCTTTTAAATGTTCTGTGATGGTATTTTTTTCTTCATGGGACAATGCAATATACTCTTATTTGTCAACAAATACTTTTTCTAGTGTCATTTAAATCACCTCACCACCTCATCCCATGCATGTACTGCTATTCACTGTGCTGATATTTTTTGTCAACTTAACCCAAACCTAGACTTATCTGGCAGTCTTAATTGAGAAAATGTCCCCATGAGACTGGCCTGTAGATAAGCCCGCTGAAGTATTGTTTTTAATTGCTAATTGTTAGAGAAGGGCCCAGTCCACTGTGCACAATGTCACCCTAGGCAGGTGGGCCTTCTGCCTTGTATGAGAAAGCAGGCTGAGCAAATCATGAGGAGCAAGCCAGTAAGCAGAATCCCTCCATGGTCTCTGCCTCAGTTCCTGACCCACTTGAGTTCATGCCTTGGCTTCCCTCAATGATGGGCTGTGATTGGATGGGTAAGCCAAGTTGCTTTTAGTCATGGTTTCTTTACCGCAGGAGTAGCAAGTGACTAGGACACTCACCTAGCCCACTCCCAGTAGTGTCGTGACTCCCATTCTTAGAGACAAATAAATTACCACACACATCCACTTCTAAAGAAATGTAATTCGAGGGGTTTGGTAAGATTTTGGGATTGGTATCAGACAGAGTGCCTGGGGAAGAGAAGGGGACAGAGAATTCCTGGTGCGGGTCCCTGTGTGGGGAGTGGGAGCCTGCAGAAACAGATGGAGACAAACCCTGGCAGAGGCCTGCTCCGTGGTGAAGTCCGCTGTTGCTGTCTGATGTGGGGAGCAGAAGTCCTTTCTCGCCCACTGTTTTCCCTTTCCTAGTGTCTAGTATTGAGTTGCCTTTGAAAGCTGGTAGCGCATTAGGACATTGCTTGCCCTGCAGACAGAGGCCTGGAGTTAGGTGACCAAGGTGTATGACTAATGGTCCTTGATGTGCGATTTTTAAAAGTGTAGGCGAAGGACAAATCCAGTCCATAGTGATTTGTGAATTTTGGTTCTGAAGTTCGCTTACTCTAATGCAGTTCTACTTCTGAGTCCTTGGAGGAAACAGTCATTTAGTTTCCCTTTTTGTCAGAACAGGAAAAATGTTGAGGATATGATGGAACTTTTCAGTTCCCATGAAGGATTGAAATGATGTGTCATGCCCAAAAGGAAAAGAAGGCTCTTCACTGGAAGGGGGCACAGACCACCCACCACCCTATGGGACCTCCCAGAGGTCTTTGGTGGTCCTTGGTGAAGAGTGCTTGAAGTGAAAGTCTTGACAGTTCTTGGTGACTGGGGCTCATCGTCTTTAAGTACAATCCCTTATGGTTTCCTTTTTCAAGGTCTTGAAGGAATCGTGGAAAAAGAAGGAGCAACAGAAGGCTTTTACATAGTGGCAAAAGCAGGCTTTGGGGGACAGAAGCAAGAGGAAACTTTAGAAATGTCTCTGTGGAGGCTTCCTGCTTAGTGTTGGATGCCAGTCATCCCTGTTCCTCTTCTTTTCTGGAAGACGAGGGCTCTCAAAGTTGGCAGCATTGTTGGCTCGTGATACCATGCTGGAAACACAGAAGCCCCAGGGTATGGCCAGCTTTCTCAGAAACCCTCCAGCTCCTTCTGCTTCAAACCAGCCCAGGAGCTTTTGAAACTTTTGATTGCCATTTCTGGGTCAAAGCTGTGAGCAGGTTTGAGCCAATTTTGCAAATGCCAGACTTTCTGAAGCTTTAGAGGGACTAACTAAAGTTTTTCATTTGCTAGTATTTATCACTGTAAACTACTGCTTAGAGCTGGAGGGACAGGAGGGTGTACAGGAAGATAGAAGTGGTTCTTGTCCTGTGATTAACAGCCTCTAGTGAGATGGTTGCTAGACAGATTCAGAGAGCATGATCATGGCTGCAGTGGCATGCCGGGTACAGGAAGCTGGGACATATGCCCCTGAGGAGGGAGGAAATGCACCTCGATCCCTTTGTATAGGGAGCCCAGACCTTTAAGAGGGTCCTCCCTGAAGTCCAGGAATGGCTTAGCCAGGCTGGACCACATTCAGTGGAGAGAGCGTAGTAAGCCTGCAGCTGGCAAGGCTGAGAGGGCTAGGTCAGGAAGGCTCTTTCTGCATCCTTGGGAAGCCATGGGGTGTGGGAATAATTTGACAGGACATTTTTGAAAAAGACATTGCCCTGGCTGGCAGCCTGGGTATGCGTGGACAGGCCAAGGCAAGACAGTGATGAGTATGGCTGCAGTATGGGGCGAGGGTATCAAGGCTGACTTTAGACATGCAAGCTTGAAGAGCCTGAGGAGGTATATGTGCTGCCTGTTTTGGAGAATGTGTCCCAGGGCTGAGGACTTTCTGTGCAGTGTGCTGTTTAGGTTCTTATCCCAGCTGTTCCAAGTCTTTAATGGCTGCTGTGACAGGGAGGGGCCGGAGAATGGTATGAATACCACAGTTTTGCTGGCTTGGGAGCTTTGGTAAATCTTCATATGTCATCCTCAGCTTGCTCTCACTCCACGAGAACAGTGACAGGCTGCTATGTCCTGGCTATGAAGTGGGGTACATATGACCACCTTCCTGCCCCTTATGGCCCCCTTCTCCACGTGCGTCTCCAGTGGATGAGTATTGATGCTTTTGTTAGCTTTGTGCTTATTGGCTTATTGTACTCATCAGAATACTACTTACTTTCCTGCTGGTATGTCTTTATGTATTTGGCCAGGTCTGAATCTCTTGGTCATGTTTGTCAGTCCTGGAGACTTTATTTGAAGGCCCCAGTGCCCTAGATAACTTCCAGCTGGGGGCTTGGCTCCAGGAGATGGCTCTGGAAGGATTTTAGGAAGGTTGGTAAATGATGGTCAGCAGGAAAACCTCCAGAGCTTGGGTCACTTGCCTCTGGGCTACCCCGTGCCTCTTTCTCAGTCTCTTTGCCCTGGGCCGGAGGTTTCATTCATTGCGGTTCTGTGTTTTTTTCAGACTGTCTTTACTTTCCTGATAGAAATTTAACACATTAGGACCAGAAGGACTATAAGAGGCTGAGTCATCCAGTTTGGTGGTGGCAGGACTGGGGCTCATGTCTAGGCTCTGGGGATAGTATTTTCTGCTTAGGCAGGTACCTTATTGCTGATGCTCCCTTGGTGGTGTTGTCCGTTTTAAATGTGCTTGCATGCTAGGGGCACATGGCTAGGACACATTGACCCAGGGCTGCAGGTCAAGCCAAGTACAATGGGAGATAGGAGTGAAGGATGTTAGCATGCTCCCTTGCTAGTGTATTCTCCAAGTGTGAGGACTGTCTATCCTCTTTTCCTGCTTGGGGTTACTGGATCTTTTGTTCCCCTCAGAGAAGAACGTTTACTCAGGGACAGGGTCCCTAAACCAGCAGGGTACTGTGTCAGGGTTGGGGTAGGGTAGGGAGGGTAACAGGCTGATGGTCTCCATGAGGGCTCTAATCCTTGTAGATGAAATCATGGTGCTGATATGGTTCTTGTGTGTGTAAAGGGTTCTTGGGCTTTTGATGGAATTGATGTAAATTATGATGCAAATGCCTCTTGAGTGCCTGGCACAGTTGAATTATAGATCACCTTAGGATTGTGTTGAATTAGAAACAGGATCTTTAAGACCCCAGACATGAAAACCAGAAGAAGAGCTGTGGAAACTGCTTCCTTCAGGTAGTCATTTGCCCTCTCGCCTCTACTTTGGTTCTTGGAGGCAGGTACTCTCTTACAAAAAGCTGCCTGTGTTGATAAGGGCCTGAACTGTTGGTTCACTTTGTACTGCAAGGGAGGCCCAGCACAAGCCCTGCATGCTGGGTAAATAATGTTTACCCAAGGGGGTGGCCATGGAACAGCTACAGTGGTTTTGAAATCTACATGATCATAAACAGTAGGGCTGTACTTATTAGCAATAACTGCTGATTTGAGGAAAACAGGTTCTCCCACACAGTGCCCAGAAATCTGTAAGGGGCTGTCTTCCATTCAGATGATTCTGGGGTCCAGTATCTAGGGCAGGAATTGGCACCATTTTGGAATTTACTAACATTTCCTATATAACTGTTCTGGCAGGAAGGAAAGCATGGTTCACTATTCTTAATTTATTTTTTAATTAAGTTTTTTTTCTTTTGTTTGTGGTCTCTGAGTATGTACATACATGTATATCTCTGAGTGTGTGCATGTGTGTGTGTCTCTGAGTGAGTATGCTCATGTTTGTGTCTCTAAGTGAATGTGTACATGCATGTGTGTCTTTGAGTGAGTATGTGCATGTGTGTGTCTCTGAGTATGTGCATGTGTGTCTCTGAATGAGTTTGCACATGCATGTGTCTCTGAGTGTGTGTCTCTGAGTGTGTGCATGCGTGTGTGTCTGAATGAGTATGTGCATGTGTGTGTCTCAGTGAGTGTGTACATATGTGTCTCTGAGTGTGTGCATGTATGTGTCTCTGAGTGAGTGTGTACATGTGTGTCTCTGAGTGAGTGTGTACATGTGTGTGTATCTCTATGTATGTGCATGGGTGCTAGGAACTGAACTCAGGTTCTCAGTGAGAGCAGTAAGTATTCTTAACTGTGAGCCCTCTCCCCACTCCCCATTCCCAGTTCTCCTTTTAAGTAAAAGGTCTCTTTCTGTCCTGCCTTGAGACCGAGAGGTCCTGCTGGAATCCTTACAGTGGCTAGGGACTGATGTTCAGATGTCCCATATTCTGGTTAGGACCCTCGTCAGTGCTCCAGTGTCCCTCCCCACCTGTGCTTCTCGCAGTGAATGCAGTGAAAAGATGGGGTACCCGGCTCCCTTGACTGCCCCACTTTGCTGCTTGTGCGTCAGGGTCTCTGCTCAGCCCATACCTTACAGAAGTGACATTCACACGCCTCTTAGGATTTGTGGCTTTGTCTGACTTAAAGTAGACTCCATGTCCTTTGCTTACCTGCTCTGCCCAGTTCTGCTGCCTGCCCTGGTCAAGGTGCTCCTTGGAGAGGCCAGTGGGATCTCTGGCTTTTCTGTTTTTTCTTTAGCTTCCAACCTTCTAACAGAACTTATCTTACTCCATCACCATGCCTCAGGGATAGTTAATGACCAACTAGGCCAGGCCCTAACTACTAGCACCGTGGATACTGAATCTCCCCATCTCTGACCCTGGCCTACATTAAGAAACAGGTTCTGCTATGGCCAGTAGAGAAAGGGAGTGAGGATGCATGCAGTGGAGGCTGGCAGCAGCCCCTACAGTGTATGTAGCTGCTTTCTCCCGCTCTGTGTGCCTTTCTGTTCTCAGTGCTGGAGTGCAGTGTGCAAACCCTGGCTGACCTGTGGCTCACGTAGGTCCTCTCAGCATCTCAGTCTGTGGGGAACTGCCTTATGTGTCACTGGGCAATGCACTAGTGATTTCAAAGAGGCCAGTACCCCCAGCAATTGAGGCCTGGAGAGTAGCACCATTGTCGTGAATGACCCTTAGACTCCACAGGGAACTGCTCGGGAAGGGGCCACCTTTGCTTCTTCACGTCCTATTGGTTCAGAAGAAAGAATACCAGACCAGGAGTTAGTGCACATGCTGAGGTCTGGTTCTGCACAGCTCTTTGATGTCCATACTGAGGTTTTTCTGAGGTGTTTTTGAGGCCCAGGGGAGGAAGTACATGGGCAGTGTGGTAAGTGCCTGGTAGTGCTGACTGTTGCTCTGGGCCCTGGTCCCCTCCTTCCCTTCAGTTCACCTCAATCAAAAGGGAAAATCAGTGGAAAAACCAAACCACCAGTTTTGCCTTATGCTCAGAGTCTGGTGGGGACCTGTCAGTGTGTGTCAGATGTGGTAAACCCTTTTCCTAATTTGGCCTCTTTTCTTCCAGCCCTGAAGGATGGCTGCTATGTTAGGGGATGCCATCATGGTGGCCAAAGGCCTTGCCAAGCTGACCCAGGCAGCTGTGGAAACCCACCTGCAGAACTTGGGCCTTGACGGGGAGCTCATCTTGGCGGCCAGGGCCCTGCAGTCTACCGCTGTGGAGCAGATCAGCATGGTCTTTGGGAAGGTGCAGGTGAGAGGCCCCTTCCGTCAGTGGGCGTGGGTGCTGGTAGGAAGAGAGCTAGATGTGGAGCCCTTAGTAAGACCCGGGGAATGAGCCAGGACACACACCTGACAGCCTGTCTTGTCGCTGAGACTAGAGCACAGTGGTTCGTGTGTCCTGTGTCATTTTAGGGTAAGCTAGGACATTTACGTGAGAATCTGGCTGATATACTAGAATACTAGACTAGGAAGCTTAAATGACACTCCTTGTCATAATTCTAGAGGCTGAGAAGTCCCAAGATAGGGCTCTAGTAGACTTGGCATCTGCTAAGGGCCCATTTCCTGGTTTCCTGGCTTTATCCTCATGATGTAATCACCTTCCATGTACTAGCATGCTACAGGTTAGGTTTCAGAAGTGCAGGCCACAGCAGGGCTCATGTATAGATCAGCCTGGCTCAACTTCAGCCTTTGAAGCCTCCTCCTATAGGCAAGGCTTGCTGAGCCTCAGCCAAGACCCATTTGTTATTTGCTACAGGTGCTCCCTTCCAGGGTGGCAGCTATCCTAGCCCTAGTGAGGGTAGCATTGTCTCCCCCTTTTCCTCCTGCTGTTGGAGCGAAGGTTACCCCTGTGCCAAGGTCCAGGAAACCTCAGCGTCTTGTATCAAGGGGTGTTTTAAAGCCAAAGCAGTATCAGAATAGACCTGGCTGTATGTGTGTGTGCGCATGCGTGCGTGCATGCGTCTGTGCGTGTGTTTGTTTTGCAGAGATCGCCCTGTCTCTTTACTGTCCTGTGGCATGTCCTGTTGTCATGTTAGGGCAGGTGAGGTTCCTCCGTGAGGGTACTGTTTCCATAACAGAATCCACAGATTGGGAGGCTTAAATGATCACTTTTGCCCTCGGTTCTGGATAAAGGTCTCAGGCTTCTCCGGGTGTGAGGCTGTCCCAGTCCCAGCCTCTGCTTAGTTTTAGGTCCACGGTTCCCGGCCCTTACCTCCTGTGTTAGGGTGATACAGTATTCCTCACCATGCAGGTGCCTTTTGTTTTTAGAAGTCTTTATGCCCTTTATGCTTGAGGTCTTTTCCTGTTGATGGGCAGGTCTGTAGGCTTGCTCCCATTGCTCAGGCTAAGGTTGCTACAAGACCCATGGTTTATAATAAGTGATAGGATGAGAATCCGTGTTCTTTCCTAGTCTTGACTCCCAGCTCTTGTCCTCCTGGTGTTGAGGTGGGCGGAGGCTCCTCCTGGGTGTTGCTCCTGGAAAGCCTGGAAGGTGAACTTGCTCCAGTGCTCTAGGTTACTTCAAAGTAAGACTGCGGCTAGACTGGCCTCCTCCACCAGCCTCCTGCTCCTACCATTCCTTTATATATCTAGAGTCTATAACAGGCAGGGTCATCCTCCCTTAGTCACCAGAGGCAGAAGATGGATTAACCCACTGCCATGGAGTAGGCCCCACCTTCACTCCTTAATACTTGGGTCTGGGTTCCTTTCTTCACCCTCGAGGTCTGAGGGATCTGATTGCTCTGGGAACCCCTGTGCCTCTAGCTTCCAGGCACTTAATTCACACGTTCGTTCATCAGGCCCTTTCAGGCACTAGGGTCATTTGTTGCCTGTGGGGTCCTCCAGCTACTTCAAGAGCAGTTAGTTACACAAGACTGAGTGGTTATCATGGGAGTCATAGGACAGGAGGGTTCTGCTCCAGACTCTCCATACCAGGCCTTCCCTGGCTGTGTGAGAAGCACCTAGAACCCCGGTGTCACTTATTTCTTCTGCTCTGTGACTCTGGACAGCAGAGCAGGCCCTCGGCTTTGGACACCTGTTCTGTTGCTGCCTTCTGGCCTTTTCCAGTCACATCAACTTACATTCTTAGTTTCCTTTGGTGAAGTGACAGAAGCTCCTAGTCTCCCCACTTCCATGGGAGAACAAACCAGCATCTTAGGGAGCTGAGCATGGGGGCTCCAGGTCTCCTGCTGTTGCTGTTTGACATGTGAACAGCATGTAGGCCATGACATTTGCTCAGATTTCATTTGAACCAGGAACC
>LOEQ01012660.1:0-12838 GCA_001685075.1 Bramus lutescens
GGGCAGGTGCACACTCACCCCTCTGGGTGGGTAGCCTCAGTGCAGGAGCAGGAACTGTTTCAGAAGTTCTTTTGAGGGGAATCAGGTTGCACCCGGGCATCTTCCAGAGTCTGACTCAGAGCTCAGAAGTAGGTGACTGTATCCGCACATGTGCCATCTGCTCCTCATACTCCCCCATCCCATTTTCTGTTTCTTCCCAGTAATCATTCCCCACTCCACTCTGTAGGAAGGCTTAAATCATAGGATTGGGGGCACAGTAATCCTACAACTATGTCTGCCTGTTGCCTTTTAATTTTTTATTACATCCAGAGAAAATGGTGATAGGTTTGGTCAGGTGTGTCAGTCACACCTATCTTTCTAGAAGGACTTTCCATGCTTAAGGCAGAATGGCACCATTTTGTTAGGTCACCGAGGCCTGAGACAGATGGGGGCTGAGTTTCCAGAGCTCACACCGCAGGACAGTTTTGTCTCCAAATATTCTGAAAGCCACGTATATTACTCTCTGCTTCTCTCCTCTTCTGAGGAGCCTGCCCTGATTTCTCCCAGTGTCCTTCCTCCTTTCTGTAGCATGGGCTTCCAGATACTCGTACTGATACCGGGTGCGATCTCAGCAACTTATACTGTTGCCTGGTATGATCTCAGCAACTTACACTGGTGCCTGGTGAAACCTCAACAACTTATACTGTTGCCTGGTATGATCCCAGAAACTTACACTGGTGCCTGGTGTGATCCCAGAAACTTACATTGGTGCCTGGTGAAACCTCAACAACTTATATTGTTGCCTGGTGTGATCCCAGAAACTTACACTGGTGCCTGGTGTGATCTCAGCAACTTATACTGTTTCCTGGTATGATCTCAGCAACTTACACTGGTGCCTGGTGTGATCCCAGAAACTTACACTGGTGCCTGGTGTGATCCCAGAAACTTACACTGGTGCCTGGTGAAACCTCAACAACTTATACTGTTGCCTGGTGTGATCCCAGAAACTTACACTGGTGCCTGGTGTGATCCCAGAAACTTACACTGGTGCCTGGTGAAACATCAACAACTTATACTGTTGCCTGGTATGATCCCAGAAACTTATACTGATGTCTGGTGTGATCCCAGAAACTTACACTGGTGCCTGGTGGACCTCAGAAACATACATTGATGCCTAATATGATATCAGACATTTGCGCTGATGCCTGGTGTGATCTCAGACACTTATGCTGACGCTTGTTGTGAGCTCAGATACACTGATACCTGGTGTGATTGGACAGCCAACTCTGTGGCGAACGGAGGCTGGGCCTCTGGATTTCTCTGCTTTCGCTGAAAGTTTACTTTGTTCCAACTCTTGCTGTTTCCCATTGAAAGTCACTCACTTATTCAACTCTAAGAAGCATTGACAAATGATACGCTTTCCCCTGATGGTCTCACAGGAAGATGACATACCCCATGTCTGCTACAAACTTTTCTAGGTATCCTTTAAAACATTTTGTGACTGTCCTCCCCACCCCCTCTCCCTAAATTTTCCCTTTTCAGCCTCTCCAAGTGTGCTTTTCTTTCTTATATGAAAGCCTCCATGATGTACAACTCCAGGGATTCTGTTCAAATCATAATTCCCTTTCTCCCGTGAAAGGCTCACAATACCTTCTAAAGACCCAGTACCAGCACACTACAGCCAGAACATGAGGTACAGCTATCCCAGACCTGGACCTTCTGTCATACTAGCTCAAGCAGGCAGTAGCAGGGACCTCCCACTGCAGGTCTTTGGCAGAGCAGCCCTGATACCAGGGAGAGGTATGTCGTGGGGCCATGCTCAACATCTTCCTTTATAAATAGAAGGTGCACTGCCAAATTCATCCACCTGCCAAGAGGCATGGCTGGCAACATGCCCTTCAGAATGCTGCGGTACTCATCTTTCATTTGGAGCTCAGAGAGGAAGATCATACTCTCTATCTTTTATTTATTTATTTATTTATTTATTTATTTATTTATTTATTTATTTATTNTTTATTTATTTATTTATTTATTTATTTATTTATTTATTTATTTATTTATTTGTAAGACTTGTCACAATGTCGTGCACTTAGGAGAGACTGAATAAAGGAATTTCTGGTCATTAGTGATGCTGCATGATTTCCTCCCCAGGAGAGGTGTGTTGGTGCATAGACTATGGTTGCAGATGGCTTGGATACCAAGCTCTTCTCCCACTGACTGCACAGCCTAGAGCGAGTTGCTTAACCTTTCTGTGCCTCAGTTTCTGTTTCTGTAATTTTAGGGGAGTTACTATATATAGTTGTCATGATTAAATAATAGATACACACAACAGCAGAGCATTCTCTTTAGAGAGCACAATACAAATTGAATTTCTTTCTTTCTTTCTTTCTTTCTTTCTTTCTTTCTTTCTTTCTTTCNNTTTCTTTCTTTCTTTCTTTCTTTCTTTCTTTCTTTCTTTCTTTCTTTCTAGAAATTGTCTGTCAGTGTAGTCTGGCAGGAGGAGAAGCAAATCTTGAACTCATTATATAGCTATGTTGCCCAGTAACCTCAAATTCATGGTGACCCTCCTGCCTCAGTTTTCCAAGGGCCATGATTACAAGCAGGTATCATCACACCCAGCTTAAGTTATTGCTATAGCTGGGGATATTGGGCTCTCTGACTTTGCTATTTTGATAAAGATATTGGCCATTTTAGTAAATATAAAAATGTAGCTGTTTCCTGTTCATTCAAGAGACCTTTGGGGCGATGCATTTGATACTATTTTAAGAAAATAAGAGGAAAGGGATCATCAGGCCAAATCTTTCCACTCTTGACTCAGGTATTAGCTGTGGTTGTAATCATGTTTGAGTCTCCAAGTTCCAGGTCACTCAGGAATTGCAGCCTGCCTTAGCGCTGGCCTGAGGGTATGTGCTGACTTCCACATCTGCACTTGAGTCAACTGAACACAAGAGGTCAGAGCCTGGAGAAAAATGCTTAGAATCCCTTGGGATAAAGAGATCCTGCCGTTATTATTTTAGGGTGCTTGGTAAGGAATAAAACAGGTTCCGCATCTCAAGCAATGGGAATTTCATCAGAAAACTCAAGCTGCAGGAAGGAGGAAGTCCAGACAGTTAAGTCTGCACTGGAGTTTTGAAGCAAATAAATAATTTTGTAAAATAATACACAAGCTACCAAATCATATACCTAGCTTCCAAGAAGGCTCAATAGAAGAGGGAGTACTCCAAAGTCACTTTGCCTTTTATATCCCAAATATTTCACAGCTGATTGTAAGCCCAGGCCACTGTTCTCTTCTCTTGTACATTCTCCCTCTCTCATGGGCTGGATTTCCCACAAGTCCCTGCTGAGTCTTCTGCTCTGCCACAGACACAGCCAAGGTGACTGCCATGGAGTATGTTCTTCCTGGCCCTGTACAAATCTGAGATATCCAGGCCACACCAGCCCTGCTCAGCCTCTGAGTCCATGCACAAATACCCTGCAGGATGGAGCACGGGGTCCATCTCAAAGCTATAAATGACTGGGCTGTTTACTGTGCTGTTCAAATCCATAAACCAAACAGAGAAAGGCAAGGAAACTCTTTAGGGGGTCATGGATTTTCCCTTCACCACAAAGAAGTCAGGACGCACACGTTGGGTAATTCCCCTTTCCCATCATAGTTCCAAGGACAACTGGCCAGCTCCAGAGCTCCAGGGCCGTAATGGGCTCTAAGGGTGTTCGTTTTTGTAAAGTTTGCAACTGACAATTTCTTTGCTGGGTTAAGATGCCCGCAGATGGAGATTGGTTAGTTCTCATTAGAAGGGGAGAGGTGTAGTCTCACTTTCCAGGGCGTTCATAAATCACATCTTCAGGTGGTTTTAGCATGCTAGAGCATTTCTGAGCACAGGGCCTGATGTGAATAATGCCCAGGATGTGGGCCTGTGTCGGGCAGCCAGAGCGAGAACACTTCCACCATCCCATCTGTGATTCTCTGAACATCCATGCTGAGGCACAGACAAAGGTGAATTAGTTCCAGACAAAAATGCATCAATGCTCTATTGAATAGTCAATTATTAAACACATAATGGAATCCGTGGTTAGCAAAGCATGCCAGAGATGTGCTGTGCTTGCTCAATTTCTACAGGAAGAGGAAGCCGGCTGGTAATTTTTGAAAAATGAAACAATTCTGTGATATTTATGATAAACTTGAAAACACATTACGCCCCCCCCGCCCCCCTTCGCTAAGATTTGGGCTTGGGATTTCTATTTTTTATTCACAATTTCTTCTAATTCTTTCTTTAATTAGGTCTTGGGACAGTCGAATCTTAAAAGTCAATACTCAGTGGGTAGATTGTCCCAAGTGTTAAAGCACCAAAACACCTTCACAGTTTAGGGTTTGTTTTGGACTTTAGCCAACACAGCGGCAACTCTGTCGGATAAGGAAGTGAGTATCACGGGCCCTGTGCACAGAAGCACTTATCTGCCCGCCCTGCATCCTGGGCCTCAAGTCTCAGATGGATGCAAAGCACCATCTACTTCTCTGCAGTCTAGGCTTGCCTTATGCTGGGCAAACTAACCCAGGATGAGAGAAGCTGCTGGGTGGTTTGGATGCAAAGTGCTACCCTTGCATCGGCCGAGTTTCACGTCAAGCACAAGCACCTTTGTTGACTCTGTCCAGCGTCAAAGGGTGAGAGCTATTCAGAGTCCTAACTGACACGTATTGTTGGCTATGTCATATCCTCTCTGGTTCAACTCAACTATAAAATGAATGGGTTGAGTTTTCAAAACAAGGGTGTGTTATTAAAATGGCTTGTTTATAAAGACATTGGAATCAGAGGCAAATTTTTAGAGGGTTGTGCGGTTTGTTGAACAGTCTTCTGGACTGAGTTAAAGACAATCATGGTTTCTTTTCTCTGCCTTTACTCATTCCACTACTTTCTTGTCTCTCCCGGGTGTTACTAGATGCTGAACCCAGTTTCAAGTTTCTGCAACTGTGACGTGTTCTCCCTAGGGAAATCCTTCGCCCAGCCCAAGGGAGAGAAGGAGGTGGGTGCTCCTCTTTCTGATCCCAGGAGTTGGGATCAGAAAGCTTATCCTTGGCCAGGGGTTACGATTTCTAGAGATGCCATGCCTTCTCCCTAAACAGGTTAGCCAGGAAAGGACCTCCGAGGACAGGTTTAAGAGAGGGTAGGGGAGGACTTCCCCCACAGGAGGGACCCTGAGATGGAACAGTCCCTCTGCCTGGGGCTCTACACTGAGGAGGTAATGTTCTGATGATGAATTTTCTCTAGACCTCTTACTCCTTGTTTATCTACCCAGGAAGGTTTAAGAAGCCAAAGCCCTGGAGTCCCTTCCTGTTCTCACCTCGTCCCCAGAGAGAAGAGAAGAACTTTTTGCCCAGAACTCTCATACCCTCCTCTCTTTACAACCCTCCCCTGGACACCAGGGCCTTGCAGCAGCCTTCTGAACCAGGCTCCTCAGCTGGGGAGGACAGGCCACGCTGTGACAAGCCTACCCAAATCCCCGTAGCTTAGCCCCGCGTGAGTTCACTTCTCACTCAGAGTCTAACATGGGTTAGCCAGGGAGAACCACCACCTGGTCACTCAAAGACTGCAGTCCATCATTTTGAGATGTCATCATCTTCAGGAATGTCTTCTGAGAGCTCCCCACAGGTAGGTGAGGGTTGGGACAGATCTCTTCCTGAGTTTCAGATGACATGCCAGTTTTCTTCACAGACACTCCCAGACGTTTGCCCTTTCTCCACAACTGATTATTGTGGCATACTTGCTTGATAATGCTACAAGTCAGTACTGGACTTGTCTGCATTGCCCTGGGACTGGTAATGACCTTGTGCATCTATACAGCCCCTTTATTTTCCAAGAACATTTAGATTTATGAGCTCACTTTAGTCTCCCAGTGGCTAAGAACTGATGGATCACTTCCTTTCTGGAGAAGTCGGACACAGCTAGACTCAGCATCTCCACTCTTCCCTTACAGATGTGGTTGGCTCACCCGCTGATAGTCAATTGAGAGTAGCAGTGGACGGACAGAGGTTACATCCCTTCTGCGTGCTCCTTTTGCTTTATGTCCCATCCAGACTCCCATAAGGTGGCTCCTTGTGTCAGCCTGAAACCTATCTTTCCATATTCGCTGTACCCCCTGAGATCTTGCAGAGTCCAAGATTCTAGTTTAATGATATAATGACAATTCTGCTGGCTCCTATCAAACGTTTGATGGTTGTGTCCTATGTGGAACACATCGGGTTTTCATTGGGGTGGGAAGAACTGAATGTATCTGTGAAATTCCCAGAAAAGATTTTTTAAAAAGCTCTTTAAAATGTGCTAGAACTGTCAAAAGTAAGAGATCTGGCATTTTAAATTGTTAAACACAAATCACAACTCTGTTTGGTATGAAGCAACATAAAATTGCAATTTTTAAAACAAAAGAAGTAAAATAGAGATTTGCGTTGAGCAGGGTGATTTGCATACATATTTCTTAGTCTCTCCTGAGATACCAATAAAATGGCAGGAAAAGGAAATTCAAATGATGTAAATCTGCGGAGACTAGAGAACGGAAACAAAGATGACCACAAAGGAGAAGGGTCACGTGACTGGGAGTGTGGGAACATGGGTGGTAGAGACAATGGAAATGTTCTGTCTGCTGCAGAGGAACCAGTGAGGACCTGATGCCTCTTCACATAGAGGTAAGGGGCTCAGGAAGGGAGGCTCAGATGCCTCCAAGGCCAGGTCTGAAGCAGATGGACAGACCCCCAAGTATGTACAGATTGCTGGTGGATGCTGGACCTTGTCTTCTTTAGCTAATCATGAGAGATTAGTGTGTAGAAACCCTACTAGGGAGGTCCTGATAAGACCATTCAAAACTGAAGAGAGGGGACTCTAAGGATGACACCAGAGACAGAGGGATCAGAAAGAACATCCCCCTCCATTTCCAGGTCCCATGGGAATGTTGACTACTTAGCTGTCAGATCTTTAATGTTTCATGGTTCTAAATATTTCCTGTGTAAGTATATTCCAGGACAGAGACTAAGAGCAGACACAAGACTCTCACTAAAACAACAACAGCAACAACAAAACAAAGGAAAGAGAAGGAAGTTATGGGCTCAACATATGATGTATAAATTCTGAGATACTAACTCAACTAATTGGGAGAGGAGAGAAGGGGGCCAGGGAGAATGAAAGAGAGCGAGAGAGCAAAGGATTGGTGAGAGGAAATCATCGAAGAGTCATTAATATAAATACATTTTATATAATTTACATACCAGCAAGACCTGAGTTGTAGAGAGGAGGGCCCTGGCAGGTGTTCAGGACTGCGGATGAATTATCTATATGATGGCTCAAGTACTAAAGTATTAGCTATGACATGAGGATGAGAGGCGAGAGAAAGAGATTCCTCTAAAATTAAGTGTGAATCAAAACGGCACCAGGCTTGAAAGTACAGCCCAGAATGTTGGCGGATAAGCTATAATACTTCAAGATTCTTAAAGGGACATCTTACCCACCTAGAATTCCTCACGTGACCAAACTCTCAAGAATGAAACAATTACCTCTGGGGCATCCCTCTGAATTTTAAGGAGGGTGTGTAAAAATATGATAATAAATAAATAAATAATAAAATCCAGAAGGTCGAGGAAGAGGAAGGGGATTGGCAGGTTGGTGACAGGTGTGTGCTGGGACAACAGCCATGCGGGAGAGCAAGGAACTTGTTTTGCAGACTAGAGCAGCAGGTAGAGGGATCCAGGAGGACCATGGCCACAGAAGTCCTGAAACCTTGTGATTTGTCTCATGTACTTGCCTCTAATGAGAACTGTTTTACATCTGGACTGCATTTAGCTTGAGTTAGTGACCGATGCTCAGACAAACAAAATCAACTAACCAACCAAACAAGAAAGCAAAAACCTGAAATTTAAGCAAATGAAAAGGTAAGGTTAATTTCAACACCAGTAAAAATGAAAGATGTGAGAAAATAAAAGTAATTACCATATGCTCTTTGTCTCAGTCATGGACAACATGTACATGGTCCAAGACATGTAAAGAGTAATATACCCAAACATGTATAATATGACTGTATTGGGAAGACAGGAGGAGAAATCGTGTGTGTGTGTGTGTGTGTGTGTGTGTGTGTATGCGTCCGTGCACGTGTGTTAGCAGTGGGAATGGGAGAGGACCCCACCCACCACCTTTCTAAGTAGAAGTTGATATGGTAAGGCTTAAAATAGGCTCAGCTTTTAAGCATCTTGCTTTGCAAATGCTAGCAAGGAAAATGTTCAAGAGTTGGATTCATTTTACTCTGAGGTGTTGGACTGGAGTGTGGGTAGCATGAGGCAGTAAAAATGGGCAAATCAGGATTTTTAAAAAACTATTTCTTTTATTTTTTAATATTATAATTGCATCGTTTCCTCCTTCCCTTTCCTCCCTCCAAACTCTCCTATATACTTGCTCTCTTTCAAATTCAGGGCCTTCTTTTCAATAATTGTTGTTAAATATAATACATGTGCACACAGGTAATTATGCAGAGTATACTGTATTTAGACATTTAGAGCTAGTTTTTTGTTGTTGTTGTTGTCAGAAGCTTGCACAATGTGGAGCCATTCAAGAAAGAGAATTACAAAAAGAAAATTAGGGACCGGGCTTTGGAAGGGTTTGTCCAAATGTGGGGCTCAGAAGCCTAACATCAATTGTTTCTGGTGCAGCCACTACTGGGGTCAGGAGCCACTTGGCCACAGGAAACTCCACCTTGCTTGTCACCATGTGCTAGCATCTCTTATGCTATCACATGCACATCTGTAAAGTGGAAACAGTGAGCATGTTACTGAGATCCAGCTGTCACAGCATTTCAGTAACCCTTCCTTGGTTGTATGTCTGCCATGGGAACAAAATATTTGGCCTTGAGGATCATTGGTTCTTCTTTGGTGGACATTGTGGTGTGGGTGTGAATTATTTCTACACAGGCTCATGGGTGGAACTTTTAGGAGGTGGAGGGACCTTGCTGGAGTAAGTGGGTGACTGGGAGGTGGGCCTTGGGGTTATAGCAGATTTCACTCCTGGCCCCTGGTCTCTGCTTTCCTATTCTCCTGGATGTGAGCAAGCCGCCTCACATATCTCCTGTCACCATGACTTTTTCACCATGATGCTGGACTGTATCTTCAAGTTGTGAGTCAAAGTGAACCCTTTTCCACTCCAGTGGCTTCTCGTTGGGAATTTGGTCACAGCAAGAGAAAAGTAACTACCCTAAAGCACATGGTTGTTCTTTACCCACTTTAAGAGGGCTGCGGTAAATTTCCTTGTTTATGGCTGCTTAACCAGTAATTACAAAGTCAAGACAAACAAACTTTGCCTCCCTTTTGTTGCCCTGCCCCTGTTCTCAAGGCTCCTTGATACAATGGCAATTCCCCATAGCTTCTGCAGCCTCAACTGTGGGCAGTGCACCACGTGAAGCAGAAGCCCTATGTTCAGGGGGCAGCTTAGTGGGTGGGCTAGATGTTCCCTGCCAGGTGACAGAGCTCATACTACAGTCAGGTAAGAAATGGGAGATACCAGGGCTAGAGGCTGATCTTGGTGAGATGCAGCCTCTCCTAGAGAAGTACAGCCCTGCCCCGATTGCTCCAACTCACCTGCACAGAAGGCCTACATAGAAGACTCTGTCAGAAATGATTCATCCTTGTGTGATGTTCAAAATGTTCCAACCACATTCATCCACCACACAGTGAGTACCATTGTGTTCTGGACACAGATCCCTGGACAAGGCCCTGAACTGGAGGGAGTGAACAACACCCGCCTTTGTCCTGAAGCATCCATGATGGGGCTCAGACTTGCCAGGTTTTCTGTCTCATAGCTACCTGGGCCTTCAGCATCCCATGGTCTGTTTTTCAAGTTACCAGTACTAACATACATGGTTCTATGCCTTCTGGGAGGCCATTCTATTGGTGGGAGACATGGGAATTATGGAAGATGTTAAATTATCCTTGCTCCAGTCCATCTATGAACACAAGGCACACTCTCTAAATCCCAAACTGTATGGAAAGGAATTCAGGGCAGGTAAATAAAGCAATCACTCTTGGGGAATTTCTTGTCGAATGGGGTTTGATTCTTTTTCTTTGCTGTAGATTTATTAAATTTACACACAAATAAAAAATCTAAAGAATAGATGTTCTGTTACTATCAGCATTATTGATCAAATAAACTTGAACTTGCAGTCAGTGCCGTTTCCCCCCTTTCCTGTGGTTAGTGCACACACACTGCTCTGTAGCGAGGATGCCTAACTAACTTCCACTACATTATAGAGAGCCAGTCTGGGCTCCTTCCTGGGAAACCCTTGAGGGCATCCAGGTTTGAGTGAGTCCTTCCACCTTGGTCCCAACCACTCCAAAAGTTCTTCCATCAATTCACTGATTGCACATGACATAAAGAGGCTGCTTCTCCACCGAACCATAACTAATAGAAGTCAGGGGTGTTTGCTGACTATGATTGTACCTGGTCCAGACTCTGGCACACAGCAGGTACTCAGAGGGTGCTGCCTACACCAAATGGGGCACCTGCTCTGCCCCACAAGCTGGTTGGGTTAGTGTGAATGTGGGGATGAGGTGAGTGGGTACAGACGTGGACGCACAGAAGCTCCCACAGGTGTGAGTCAGTTCCAAATCCATGGCCTCTGAGACAGACATGGCCGTGAGCCCGACACAGGTGCCGGTCTTGGTCTTGTACTTTCTTTAGTTGGTTCCTGCTTGCATAGTTGCTGAAAAGACAGCCAGTATTAGTACAAGGGGTTGGGGACCCCTCGGAGTTGGCTCAGAACACATACAGACAGCAAGTTTTCAGCACAAAGATTTATTACCTGGAGGGACAAGCGGGAGCTGCGTGTGTGCCTCTGGAAGGGACAAAGGAGGAGGGCAAAGGCAGATCACAAGCAGCAGGTTTGCCCCCACCCCAGGAATTGGTTTTTAAGGAGAAAAGGGGAAGTCTGTGAGGAGGGTTTGTTGGAAACTCCTCATTGGCCAGGTTAGCCAGTGTAACCAAATAATGAATTTTGATTGCTGGAACTTGAAATGTTTAGCCTCAGGAATGAGTCAGTGGCCAAATAAGGGAATAGACCTGGGTGGGTGGGCAAGCTTTAGGAATGTAAACTAACGGTTTAGCAAGGCAGAGGGAAGCAGAGTGGGCAAGACCTGCCTACAATGTTTGGTCCTGCTGGGGAGCCCATCAGGTCCCCTTTATGCGGTCAGTGTAGGAAGAAGGGTGTGGTGGGATGCTGTCCTCAGGTACCATCTGACCATCATCTGCCTGAACTGTCTGCAGCTGTGATATCCGGAGGCCATCTGTGTAAGGCTGGGACTGTTAAAGCCCCACACGCAGGTAGAAAGGGTCCAGGAAGCTCTTCCTCTCCTGAGTGTGGAGGGGCAACTTATGGTGTCTGGGCAGGAGAGATTTTTTTTCTTCATGTCAGGATTCCACATGCTCCTAGAAGCAACCCAAATTAAGCTCATTGACTCACCAAACTAGACTTAAGGGGAATTGCTTTTGGCCTATTGCTGGTTTCCTATCTGGAGTGAACAGACATTTATCCATCACCCCAGAAAAAAATTCACACAACACAGAATGCTTAATTTAACCCACCTAGCAGTTCATTTCTGTTCCTCTGAATGCTTGACAATGTTTGTATTTTCTTTTTCTTTGTTTCATCTTAAAACTTTGAATTGTTATGAAAAATATGATGCTGTTTGGGGCATGGGAACCTATAAATATTTTTAAGTGACTAGTTGTAGGCTTGATTATACTGAAATATTTACAAAATTTAATATCAATCAAAGTCACTCTATTTCATACTGAAAGGGCCTAAGGTCCAAGCATGCAAATAACACAATTTAAAAATTGGAAGGGAATCGGAATAGTTCTCCAAATAAGGTGTAATAAAAATAGCTAATAGTTGCATGAACTGATGCTCAGCAGAGACAGTTAGTAGGGAAACAACAACAACAACAAAAAACCCAAAAAACACGCCCACACCTAAGCACTTCACCCGCACTGGCGTCCTTATAATCAGATGGATAACAAGTTTTGGCAATGATGCGCTGATGCTGAAACATTTGCATGCTGCTGGTGCGAATGCAAAACAGTGCAGCTGCTTTGGAAAACAGTCTAGCAGTTACTCATCAGACCCAGAAACTCTATTTCTAAGTATATACCTGCGAGAAGCAAAAACATATGTCCACACAAAAACTTGTCTGAGCGTGTTTGGAGTCACATTACTCACAGCAGATAAATCATGGAGACAGCCCATGTGTTCACCGGCTGATGGACCACATATGGTATATCTAAGCAGTGGAATATTATGTAGCCATAGAAGGAATGAAGTTCTGGAAGGTGAAATAAGCCAGTCCAAAAAGACCATACACTGCATTATTCTGTTAATATAAAATGGTCACTAGACAAATTTACAGACACAAAGTAGATTATTAGTTGGCTGGAGGGAGAAGGAAGGGGGAACCACTGCTGACTGGCACAGTTTATTTCTAGATTCAAGACTGTAGTTTCGTCACACTTGGATGAATTACGTCAACCCTAACTTCCATTTACACTGTAACAGGCAAGTTGTACAGTGTGCGCATTCTATAAATCTGTTGGTCTATAGCATTTGAATTCTGAGTTATTTCTGGGCAAATTTGGCACCTTCTGTCACTTTGGGTTGCCCAGGGAAGTAAGCCCAGTGCTAAGTATCAGGAAGCCTATTCGCACAGGGATTTATCAGATCATAGACAGATACGCCACAGATAGGTGAACAGTCCTAACATCTGTGTGCCGACTGTCTGTGCACCATTATCAACCTGCCTATGCCTGTGAGCATCTGCATGCATGTGTGTGTGTGCCTCTCT
>LOEQ01012662.1:1450-14421 GCA_001685075.1 Bramus lutescens
CGTCACCCATTAGAGATTTGCCTCCTGGTGGGCTGACACCTCAAACTTCAATTGCCACCTGCTTCTCCTCTGGCATGGTCCCCACAGGCGGAAAACAAAGTTTTCTGGTCCACAATCTGTATGTTTAGAACATCCCTAACTCAGATAGTAACAAAGCACAGATTTTATGAATTTAGCTATTTGTTTTTCGATACAGCTGTGGACTCAAGTGTGAAGTTCTGGTGGTCACTTCTCTCTGGGTCCTTTGAGATCTAGTTCATACTTCCTTCTTCTTCCAGAAGTCCTCAACAAAGAATACTTGCTAAAGTGTGCTATCAAAGCAATGCAATAACTCATACTGACAAATAAGTGGCTATATGGCTTGCTTTCTTCTACTTCCCATGAATATTTTATTTTGAGATAAATGGAAGTTTTAGCAAGAAGTCTTAAATATATCTCAAAAAAAGTGTGTTTGGAGCATAGGCCAGTGACCAAGTACCACAGGCTATTTCCTGATACAACTGTCTTCATAACACCATTGAAACTACATCATGAAAATTGATGGCTATCCTTTTGGTAGCCTTGAGATAAAGCATCTTTCCCTGTCACCCCGCGTTTTTCTGTTTGGTGCCTGCTAATTCCGCATCACCTCAGAACTATGCTTATAGGGTCTTTTATACTTAGTTTCCCGCACTAATTTCTAAAGTGTTGGTTATAGATATTCATGGACTAAGAAAGGAAAGAGATCCTTAAGAAAATTGACTGGTAGATCCCAGTAGTCAGAAGTCAATGCGTCAGAGCTTTCTTGTGTGTGGTGTTGAGAGCTCAGTCCTTGCTCTACGCCCCTTGACAGTTGATTGTGTCCACATCTGTAGTTACCTGGCCAGACTGCTGCAGGTTGCTTTGCCTGTTGATCTGTCTAGGTTTTATTTGGGTGCGCAGCAATTCCATCCTTCTCTATCTTCTGGTAAGCATCCCAACTTCTGATGGCCATTCTCCTCCTTTTTATGTCTTCTTGGTTTTGTTTGGTCTGGCTTGGGGTTGTTTGTTTGTTTGTTTTTGTTTTATTTGTTGCTTTTTGGGGACAGCGTTTCTCTGTGAACTCTAGCTGTCCTGGAGCTGGCTCTGTAGACCAGGCTGGCCTCAAATTCAGAGATCCACCTGTCTCTGCCTATTGAGTGCTGGGATTAAAGGCGTGCACCACCACCACTGCCCAACTTTTGTTTTTTATTGATATGATTGGACATATGCTTGGTCTGTTGGTTTTAGACAGGGTCTCATTATGTAGCCCAGGCTGACTTTGAAAGAGATACTCCTGCCTTAGCCTCTCCCTGTGCTGCCGAGATTCCTGGTGTGCATGAAGTGTGCATGAGGTGTCATGAGGTATACACGAGGTATGCATGAGATATGTATGTACAGGTTCCATGACACTCCAGGTATGCACCACCCCTTCCAGCTTACATTATGCTTCCCAAACTATGTATTTAAGAGTCCCTGTGTGAGCTGCACTGTGCGATTCTTTTCTTCCTGTGCTGGCCTCACCTCGCTTCACAATATCCTCTAGTTCATCTGTGCTGTTGCACATGGCAGGATCCTGCTTTGTTATTAACTGAAGAGCATCCATTGTCATCTGCAGATTCTTCTTCGATTTGTTGGTGGACACCTAGGTGGGTTCTGCATCTTTGCGCCTGGGAAAGTGACAGTGGCATCACACAGGTGTCTTTGAGGTGGCTGACCCCATTGCTTGGGCAGACATCCAGTGGTGGTGTTACCGGTCCACAGCATGGCTCTGTTTTAGTTTCCTGAGGAGTTCCCAGTGTTCAGCAGCAGCTGATTTAATGTGCATGCCCACCAGCTGTGTCTGAGTCCCTGCTCTCCACAGCTCATCAGAACTTGCTATCTTCAATTTTATTTTTCTTTTGTTGGCAACCATTGTGACTGTGTGGCATCTCTCTGTAGTTTGCTTGACACTTCCCCCATGTTTAATGATGCTGAGCTCCTTTGCATACAGCAGTTGGTCATCTGTACATCTGCCTTTGAGAGTCATGGTTCTCTTCTCTTGCTCAGTTTTAATTTGCTTTATTTGGAATGATTTTTCTATACAACAGTCCAGATTTCTTATACTCTTATCTGACCTGCTGCTGTCAAATACCTGTTAGGATCTTTGGCTGGCACAATTGGGTAGTACCAAATAAACATCACAAGTACATCTTAAAGGACATTGTATGGTACCTTTCATTAGCAGCAAGTTAATGCCACAGTAGATCTTTACTTGAGGGGCAGACTTCAGGAATAAATAACATTTTGTACTACTTACCTTCCACAGACTTCATTGTGTTTACTCTGCTCTCTGTTTCCTTCACCTTCTAGAAACTCTTGGTTTTGTCTTATTTTGCCTTTGTTTCTGTGTGTGTGTGTGTGTGTGTGTGTGTGTGTGTGTGTGAGGTACGCGGTATGTTTATGTATTTTAAGATTCTCAATCAGGCTGTGTCCTGTAGTATTCCCTCATGTTCTTCTCTAGGAGTCCCAGACTCTCATGTCTTACAAGAAGGCTTTACTCCACTAAGCCAGCTTTTGTATGGTGGCAGAAGTAAGGGGCGCCTTTAATTTTTCTGCATGTGAACATGCAGCTGTCCTAGCATCACCTGCTACAGGGCCTGTCCTTCCCAGTGTAGCCTTGGCTTCTCTGCCAAGGTCCACTGCTGACAGTGTGTGGTCTTAGCTCTGGGCTCTATTCAATCCATGTCCACCTACTTTGTGCTCTGTGAGATCCTGCTCAGAGTATAAATACACAGCTGGGAATAAATACACAGCTATAAATGAGGTGGCAGAGTTCAAAGCGAAAGGCATAGTGTGTTAACAGATAAATTAGACACAAACAAATGGAAAGACGTCCTTCTTCATGGATTAAGAAAATTTCTTTAAAAGTCCACACCACCCACAAAAATTGTCAGTTCAGTCCCTATCAGAATATCATTAACATCCTTCACAGAGATAAAAATACAACCAAGCTTGATTGGAACCACAAAAGACCAGGTAAAGTCAAAGCCATGTTGGATCTGGAGGCACCGCACTGTGGCCACAGTAAGGCCATGCAATATTTCTTAATATGATTCAAAGCTTAGAAGGATCCTATATATTTTGCCAGGTAACCCTCAATATTATAATTTGAATTTCTGAATTTATTCCAGAAAGCCATTCAAATTTTATTCCTATTACAACACTCCCATCTTTATTGGATTTTAAAGAGTTTTCTTACCACCTTATGAAGCCCAGTGAGTTTAAAATGCTTTTTATTAAATAAGAGTGCATTGAAATTTTAATTCCATTCATTCCAATGGATTATATCTTATTGCTGACATGTTGGAAAATCATAGTTTCATTCCCAGGGGGAAAAAGTATTAAGTCTAAATTAAGTTATATGCAGAAATTTCATGGATCTAATCACAGATTAGAAGGAAAACTCATAGTATTTCAATAAAATATTGGTATTGATGGGCTATCAAATTGTAAAGATTTTCTGTAGGGAACCCAGATCTCAGTGTGTGTATTGAAGTCTGTGGAAGCTGCTGAGATTTAGGGTTCTGACCATTTCAAATCAGTACTTAGTTACTTAGTAACTATTTGCAACTGCAAATGGGGCAGGTGGGACAGTTTTGTGGGTCTAGTTTCTTTGAGTCCCAAGTCATCTAAGAACTCTTCACTATGGTCCGTATTCCTTATAAAATCAGATTGTCAAGTGAACAGCCAAGAGAACCATTTTGGAAATCCCCTGCATCAGTGGCTGGCACAGCATCTCAATGCATTGCCTGCCTTCTAAATGAGGCATTTCAAACCCTTGGTAGCATTCCATCATGCAAGGAAGGCAGGGGGATATTTCAGGCCAGGAAGGAAATAAAAGAATCCAGGGTGCAACAGATAGTTCCTGAGTTTGGGGTTCCTAGAACACACGCTGAGAATCTAAACGGGAGGGGTGTATGTGAGGATATGGGGGAAGCTACAGCTGGGGAGTGGGGAAGTATGAATGGGAGCATTGTGCAGCTGCCATGTAGGTGTCTGGTGCCTGATCCTATGGAAACAGGCAGAGACCCTGCCTGGATGAGTCCCGAGAAGAGATGGGCCACAGAAGCTCATGGTCCTTTGGCAATCAGAGAAGCAATGGCATCAGATTTAAGATGGACACCATGGGAAAGTTTGTAAAGATAGACAGCCGAGAGCTAGCTACCCTGGAGCTGCTACAGAGGTCGTAAGTGCTCTCCAGTCTCCTCCTGCATCCATCACCCAGGTGTACATGGGGTGTGGAGCATGTGGCTCAATTTCCACTTGAGTGAACTCTCCCCAGGGTCTCTTTGCCCAGCATAAAGCCTGTCTGGAATTTAAATGGCTAGCCTTCTTTATTTATTAGGTTGGCATTTCTAAGGGTCTTCAGGTGGACTTTCATTTCTACAGTTGGTCTATTGCTTACGTTTATTTCTCCTAGCTCTTTTAGAATGTCTTCACCATTCAGGTCAAAGGACAGATAAATCACTACTCATGCACAGGACACATATGCCGCCGGGATGTAGGCTTGTTTCTCCTGCTCCTTTCCGTGTTCTCGCAGAATCTGAAAGAGGCAGCAAGCTGCCCACCAAGCGGTGATGCCGCAAGCAATGATGCAGCATGCAGCGATGCAGCCATCCTCCTTGATGAGGGGTGTTAGCAGGCAAAGCAGCAGAAAGCTTCCTCTTAATCGTTTGCTTGTGCTTCTGCACTATGAGGAGTTTCAGGGGACTTTGCCATTGCTTACTTCACTTTTGCCACTGCATTGCAAACTCCAAAGGGCTGAAAATTGGGGGAGGGGCTATGTCTCAGTCTCCTAACGTAGCACTAAGGTTCTACGTTTGGATTGACTTAATGGAGGAACACGGAACCCAGGGTAGACTTCCAGGGGTAGCATGTTGTTGACACTACACCCTAAGGATCTTGTTTTTATCAGAGGAGATGAGTTTTATCTTCATATCCTAAAACTTTGAATGACCAGAGTATCAGGAAACATTCCTTCTCAGGGTTGAAAGGGACGTGCTGATGGCTGTCTTCATGCCTATGATTTTGATGAACTGCTGCCTCCGGCATCTCAGTCGGGCCTCTGCTCTAACTCTGCATTTATTTTCTATATTTAGAAGCTATACCATCTGACCTTCCGTGTTGTGTTAGCACAGGACCACACATCATGTCCACACATCCCCCATGTGACCAAAAGCTTGCCACAGGACCGCAGAGGACTGAGGTGGATTTGTGAAAGCTGAGGTATAGACTTACAGAGCTACAGAACAGATGCATCTCAGCCCTTATCAATGCGCAGCTGTGCCTGGCTTCTGCTGTGCATGCCGTGCACATCTGGGAAGAGCGAACCTGGGATTTTATTTCTCTCTGCCATCCCCAACTCTAGCGCTCCCCCATCTCGCATTGACATCTCAGACTTCCAATGGATCTTATTCAAAATGAGCTGGAGAGGACGTGGACCCAACACAGCACTCTGTTCTACCAGACAGTTTGATCTTCTCCCTCATGGTCTACGACCATAGCCTACATCTTACCAATTGTTCCTCTTTTGCCTCCTAAGCTGGTCCTATGTTGTGGAGATGGGATGTTAGGTCAGGGTGGGTAATTTCTCGAATTTTCAGGTTCAGCCAGAAGTAACAGAATTTGATATTAGCTAACAAGGATGGGAAAGAAGTCTGAGAAAAACTTCTCGCTTATGGCTGAGCTATGTTTGCTACTTCTGAAGATAAGAGTCTCCAGAGCCTGCCTCTTCCTCTCCCAGTATACCAGTTCTGTGTCAGGCACACAGAATAATAACATCTGATGGTCCTGGCACCATCCTGACCTGGGTCATTATACTGCAGAATGTGGCCCACTGCCTGCTCAGGGTGTGAGATTGCACTGGAATGCACCCGTGCCTATGTGCTTCAGCCTGGTCTGAGATTATTTCACCTTTGGGGTCAGAAGTTGCTGACAGTTTCATCTGACCCTGAAAGTTTGATGTAACTGGCCTTTTGTAGGAACCAATAAACAACAAAACCACTTGCTGTTTGTTTTTGTTTTGTTTGTTTGGGGTGTTTTGTTTTGTTTTGTTTTGTTTTGCTGGAGCATAACTTTTAATGATGAATAAGAATTGTCCTAATACAGGTTGTAGCTAACTATGTGACTTTGGGTAAAGGGACATTCTGTGCCTCATTTCCCTATCTCGCTACCGCAGAGACAATGCCTGTTTCATGTCACTATAAAAATTAGCTTGGTAAAGAGCTTCAAAGCGTGAGGCATGTGCTCCTTCATCCGTTTATTGATTTTGATTGATTCTGAGATTGTGGTCCTGCCACCAAGATGCACAACATAACATTTGACTGGATTTCAGAGCCATGGGCACAGGGCAGAAAAGGATTCTCAAAGCTAGAGTAATATGAAAGGCTATGGGGGTGGGAGCATTAGAAGTTTCCCCATTTGGTGTGAGTCTTCTGCAAAGCCATGGCAAGGCGAGATTGTGTTTCATTGTGTACCTACCTACCCAGTGTACTCTGCAGTATTGTGAAAGCATCCCGGTCTGGTGGTAGATTAATATTAATAATTGGTAACACAGTAAAAGTATATTAACTTCCTCACACCATGGGAATGCCCATGGGCTCCTCAGATTTAAAAATGGAAATTGAAATCAAAGTGTTCTCATTTCAATCAGAGGTCTAAATATTGACCATGAAGAGCCAGATAGTGATGGTTTAGTGTTCCAGCTGGGTCTCATGGCTTCTCCCTCCGTCTTTGCTGTCGCAGTGGAGAGGTGGCCACAAATGGCATGTACGCAGATGGTCTGAGTGTAGCTGTGTCCAACAAAGTTTTTTTCTTTTATCAGAGTAGGTGCCTGAACACCAAGATGGCCCAGTGAAAGCCTGGTGATGAGAGTTTGGTACCTAGAATCTACTTAAATGTGGAAGGAGAGAACAATTCAAAAAGTTGTCCTCTGACCTCCACATAAGCGTCATGACATCTGTGCCCCTACCACCTTCATTAACAATAAATGAAAAACATTTAAAAATAAAAGGAAATAGGAGTAGGCACTGGGATAGACTTGACCTGGAATCCAGAATTTGTGGGGTTACATTTAAATGGTGACCGAGAGTGCTTTCTTTTTCTTCCCTTTCCATAACTTTTCCAGTCTCTCTACAAAACGATCTTTCCTCACTTAAAGTCTTCCTGCTTCCCAAGACCATGAGGGCTATCTGAAGGAAACAGAGTGGGCTATGTTAATTTTAATAGGTTGCTCAGATCTCAATTTTGTTTATTTGGTTTGCCAGGGGCAGTGAATATTGCCATTTTTGTGTTGAAATGACTGTGTCAACCAATAATGGTTGAGCATACCCAGTGACCACTAAGTGTTGAAAAAATACCAAAATCTCAGCTCCTGTGTTCATAATTTTAGAAGGAAACTGTAAAGATAGCAGAAAACTTAGGAAAGCAAACAAGCTTAGTGCAGAAATAGATTGAACAAAACCAATTGTTCCTGGGTGTTTACAGCTCTAGCAATATGCTACATTACATAGGGGAAAACACAGCCTCTTAAATGGAGACTGTATACTGTCTGGACCATGGTGTCCCTGAGTCTATACATCACCTGGCAGATTATACCTGATGCGGGTGCTACAGCCATGAGTGTGCCAATTGTTTACTTTCCCACATTTGGTTGTGAACATGAAAGACAATGCATTAAAATCTCAGGACTGCTAGCTGGCAGT
The DNA here is from genome assembly GCA_001685075.1 of Bramus lutescens. Taxonomy (NCBI): domain Eukaryota; kingdom Metazoa; phylum Chordata; class Mammalia; order Rodentia; family Cricetidae; genus Bramus; species Bramus lutescens. The sequence goes on from LOEQ01012662.1 coordinate 9,193, forward strand.
CCAGTTCCATTTGAACTAAAAAACCAAATCACTTTTGACTAAGAAAACCCAGAGTAAATCTACGTAGGGTGAGAAGCTAAATATGCTAAGTTACTTCCTTGGAAAACTGAGCTAAACCCTAGAAAGAAGCTAGGGGTGTTGCTGAGTGTCCAGGTGCCCGACACTGCCCTTGACTCACACATGAACCTGTCTATGGGCCTCAGAGTTCATAGGGTCTTCATTTAAATACCACCCTGTTGTTTAATTTGCTCACTGCAGCTTTTAACATAATTGAAGCTTCGTATAGAGAGCGTATAATAGATAGTGTGTGTGATATATATTATATATTACTATCATGAGAAGAGCCAGCCAAATGGAGTTACCTGTAGATCCAGTCCCCAGGTCACTAACCAGTTCATGAATGTACTGTCCCTGACCTTCCTTCACTATTCATGGGATTCTTCAGTCTGGTCCTTTAGAGTCTGACTTCCTCAGCCCATCAACTTTTGTGAGGTTCATCCATACTGTCACAGAATCTCTGGTTTGCTCTTTGTTCTTGTCCTGAGGCATCCCACGTATGAATACATTTTTCAAATCTTTATCCATTCGACTCTTAAGAGGCACTGTGGAACTAGTTTCTAGTGTGGAGATGTTACCCAAAGGCCATCATGAGAAGCTTAGTACTGGCCTTGTGGCAACCATGCTTCCAAATATCCATGTGCATGCCCACATATGCCCACACCCAACAACGAAATTGAGAATCACATGGTATATGTCAGCTTTAGAAATTTCCAGCCATTTCTTGAGACGACATCAACTCTAAGAAAACCAACCTGAAGGCATGCCTGCCAAAGGAAGCCTACCTATCAATAGTATAGCCATGGGAGCCAGAACAACATTCTAGCCAGGTCCTACATGGCATCACCACATTGTGACCCATAAACAATGGTAAATGCAATAACCTTAAATCACTGAGAATTTTAATACTTAGTCATTCTATTTATAGTGACAGGGAGGAGGAGGAGGACTTCTTCCTTATGCGCTAATCCTATGAGAGTCTGGACCCTCAGCAGCAGAAGCTCCCCTCACTTAGAAAGGTCATTTTCATAGACTCTTCATTGCCTAGCATGGTCTACTCTCGCCTCTGAACTAAATCAATGGGTCTGTGAAAGGTTTCATGTTTCATGTTCACTAGTCACAGTATAAATGCTCCAGTAAAAACAGTGTAGTTAACAAGACAGAAGAACCAACTCAGCAAATACAGAACACTTTCAAGAAGGGCTGCAAAGCCGAAAACACCGATTTAATTCCAGTCAGGATGGAGGTCTTGAGGACTGGGGGTTAGGCCCGGTGGGGTGCTGGAGTTCTAGGCAAGCTGAGTTCTGGTTAGTCTGCTCCTGGAGATTTGGGCTGTACCCCGCTTCAGCCAGCCCTCGTCCTAGCTCTCCTGCATTTGGGCTGGCAGTTATTAGTGACAGCCAAGAAGAGCTGTCCTAGTGGGAATGACTGACATGACACCAATATGTGAGACAGATGCGACATGTGGAGGTCCCTCCCATCGCTGACTACCTTGCTGATGTAAGCAGTGCATTCTTACAGTCAGTGTCCCTGCCTGTGTACACAGGGCAACCATATCAAGAGCAGCCAACAATAATAACTTCCTTATCTCATTCACATTAGTATATAAGTGGGTACGAATCTGAATATAAATACCTGGAATGCAAGTTTATGTGCATAAGTCTTCCATGTTCTTTTTATTGAATTTGTGTGACTACAAAATCAGTTTCCCTGCTGAAAGAATCCATTTGGGAAAAGTCGTGGAAAAGTATTTAAAAGATGGTATACCCGGGACAGAGCTAGGGCAGAGATGGTCTGGGTTATGTAGCTCCAAGGGAGATGCAGGATTCTAGAGTTCGCAATTATCTCTGTAGACATGGTGATTCACCACAGCATGCCTGTGGTGCCAGCCATTCCACCTACAAACCAGGCTGCACCTCACATAGGTAACAGCGCCAGGTCTCTGACCTAGCCCTTCCCACATGGTGGCTCAGGCTCCCTCACACATCACTCCTCAGGCAGGGTAGAACCCCACAGACTCTTGGGTGGTGTCTGGAACCACACTCGGCAGGAGTAACTAGATAGGCAGAGAATGGTAGAAATTCATGAAAACACACACACACCTCTTAAACGGGACCACAAACTGTGTTCAGATCAACAAAGACAGCAGCTAGGCTAGCCATCTCTGCTTCATCCCAGCCAGAATCTCCACCCAGAATTCCTGGGGCCAGGTCTCAGGAGTACATTTGTTTTCATTAGTTTGGACTGAAGCCTAGATATCAATATGCTTGAAACTCTCCCAGATGATTCTGCAGCACTGCTGAGAAGCAAGAGTGAATTCAGTGTCTCCTGGCATGCTGCCTAGCATCTATATCTATCCATGGTACCAGAGTGGGAGGGAGCTCATGTGTGCACAGTACCCCAGCATACAGTGGTTTGCTGTTACCCAAGGAGGTATCACCAAGGCAGGAGTTCTGTGGAGTGGGAACAATATGGAAGATCAGTCTTCAAGAGAAAGATCTAGAGAGCCCTGTGGGTCCATCAGAGACAATACATGTTGATGACCAGGGGACTTGTCACTGTATGGAAGAGCCTTGCAAAGGAGAGACTGTTGTTTACACTATCCAAGGTGGGACTAATAAGAGTATCTCATGCTTGAGAGGAAGCAAGAGGACTGTATTCTGGATGCTGTCCTGGGGAAGGGCTTGTGATGGAGAAAGTGGTACCCTCATCAGGCATGGCACCGCCAACTTCACGTTCCACCACCTGCCATTGCAAAGGAAGATTGTTAGCTGTAGCCTAGATACACAGTAAAACCCCAAATCAAGGAAAATGAAACAAAGAGGGGGAAAGCAGGTATGTTTTGACATGGGTCTCCAGCCCTTGTTTAGCCGAGATGCAATTGGTCCTTTCTTATGACAGAGGCATAGGGCATTCATCTTAAATAAGCCAGGTTTTGAAAGGAATTCTCCTGTAAAATGCACTCCACACCGGGGAACAGGCCTAACTCATTCAGGACTCTGAACTTAGAGGCACTCTGTGAGTAGGGAAAGGGGTCAGCTACATACATGTCCTCATTAACCTACATATGAAATGTCATACCCCCCACGCATAACAGCAGTTAGGCTCTCCAGATGCCAAGGAGCCCCACCGTCCATGAAACCTGACCTCCCACACAGAAGGAACCACTATCTTGACACTCTCGGTAAACTGTTTTTTATGTTTCTATGCCCTTTAAATCCTGATGTATTTGCGATAGCCATACACACATATCCATATGTATGTATTGCTGCTACACATAACATTCCTGTTTTTACTAACCTCGTTCACCTCTCTTTAATCTGTTACTCACCCATCCTTTTTTATCTCCTGCATTTTGTCTGTGCAAGAGGCCAGGTCATGTCTGTAGTATTTCACAGTTGAACTGGTGCCTGACATGTTCCCACCATGCAGTGCCCACCCTTCTCTGACCGCTGTGTTTCCTGTCACTTGGTATTTGGACTACGACACTTAATCTCATTCAGGTTGCATGGGCTGCAGGAGGCAGTGCCTGCTCCCTGGCTGGCTTCCTGTCTGTCCCAGCAGCAGCCCCGGGGGGCTTGCTGTTCACCTCCTCTGTCTGTTAGGGTGAGCGGTGCTGTTCTGATTTTATCGTTCCTTCTTTGTTCGTTTCTTGAAGTATTTCTACACATGGGAATTCACCTCACCTAGAAGTAATGGTTTAGGTGAAAAAGTGGAGTAAACGGTTGACTGTTTCACCTTATAGAGATTTGGAATACACTCCCGGGCCTCTGCCTATCAGCAAGAGATTTCTTTCATTTTTCTGTCACAAGTAACTCAGCAGAAGTTTCATTTGCTCCTGTCTGTCGTGACTTCTGCCATGTCTCACCTCTGAGGAGAATGGCGCCATGGATACAAGTGGCAACCATGGTGTTTGTTTAGCTACTACTCAGGATGATGGAATGGATAAAAGGAGCCTAGCGTGTCTACCCCGTTTTTCTGGTCCTTGAAGCCTCGTGGCTAAGGGAGACAAGTGGCAGAGTGAAGAGAGTTCTGGCTTCAGTCACTGACAGAAAAAGTGGGCTGAGGTGTTCCCTGTTATATATAGCCCAGGCAGGCCTTGAACTCATAATCCTCATGCTTGATCTTCCTACTGAGTATATGGGGATTACCAGAATGCATTACCACACTTATATGGAGCAAAGGAGTTAGTTCAGTTTGGGGGAGATAGAAACCAGAATCAAATGACCCTAGTACCTTAAACCTTCAGTGACGTTATGGTGCAAGCTTCTGTCACAAATTAGGAGGGAAGGGGAGCAAAGGCAATAGGAGAAGGACAGGCTGGGGTTCCTCTATATTGTTTGAGGTCACATCACCATAATCTGAGGCTCACCTCTTAAAGCTCCTCAGCACCTCTTAATACTGATACCCTGAGGCCAAAGCATTAGCACACAGGTCTCTGGGCAATGTTTCCCATATTCCAGCCATGACAGTGGTCCTGCTGTTAGCTGGCCTTTCCCCGAAGATGATTGTAGTTAGTATGCAGAGCTTGGGTGCTGTAGGGCTGGACTGTCAATGCCAAGATATGAATGCACAGCTGTGTCTTCATCTTGGAAGGATAAGGAAACACTCCATTCATGCTCTGTAAAATCACAACCTGGAGTTCACAGAGGTGACAGCATCTTACAGCAGCCAGAACCATGACTAACCCTCAGCACCTTTTACTCCTGCTTCGGGGTCTTTGTGTGACCATAGCCAGGCCTCCTCTTCTCTTAGAGCAGAGTACATTTGGCCCGTTCCCAAGCTTACCCTTACAGGTGAGCTGGCTGCAGGCCCCTGCACACCAGAGATAGGTCCTATGCCCACTACTGGATCATCTCACCCCCTTACTCTATTACTATGTGTTAAATAGGAAATGTCTCACCGAAAGTTCTGTATGTGAAGGTTTGCCCCTGCTCGAAACGATAAGCCAATGAGCATTTCTGGGACAGTGAGGCTGTGTGGCTAGAGACCTACTCCATGGACCACTCCTTGGGTAGAGTCAGTGTGAGGTCACTATTAGGAGACAGAAGAAGCTAGAAGATGGGACCAAGTTGGAAGAAGGAGGCAGTGTGGGCAGTGTTCTTTTACTTCCTCAATTTCATTGCTTCCTGGCTGCCATGAACTGAGTTGCTTTGTACCACATGCTCCCTG
>LOEQ01012663.1:0-24808 GCA_001685075.1 Bramus lutescens
CAGACAGACAGACAGACAGACAGACAGACAGATAGATAGATAGAGCTCCTATTTACAATACCAGGTTTTTAAGCCTGCCTATCCCATGTAGCATGTGCTGTAATGGGGATTCACATTAATAAAGGTTTTCATGGAGGTCTGTGTGCACTGGTGTGTAGATCTTTTATTTCAAATGAAAGAAAATCTATTATCTTTAGTTATCAACCTGTGAGACTTTAGTGGATTAGGCTAGGCAAATGGGAATCATAAGCACTTACATTTTCATTTAGTCCAGGTTTTACCAAGATAGTAGTAAGGTAGGGTTCTAGGTAATGAAGGTCACCTAACCCAGAGCTCGTGTCTGCTTAGTTTTCAAAATAAGTGATTCAGAAAAGAGGACCACGTAAGGTAGGATGGGCCTGTTTGGTCAAATGTTCACAAGAGTGTCAATGCAGCGTGATGATTCCCTTACGCTACTAATGAAAACCAGACTGAAAGTAAAACAAATGAGCAACAGCCCTGTTATTTCAGGAGAGAGCTTTGGGACTGATGTGTGGATTTCTTTGCATTTGTTTGTCCATTTTCTCACTCATTCATTCATATAAGGTCATTGAGACTTACTGTACTGCATCAGAATTTTGCTCTGTTGTTTATTTTCTTATTTAAAAGTAGAAACCTAGCAAATGTTTGGGTGTTCCTTTGAAACTCTCCCATGCCTTTATTGCTTTAAGGTAAAGATAGAGACAGCCATGAGATTGAAGGCTAAGTCCCTTTCCCAAGAGAAAAAGTAACTTTCCCCCAATTACCCAATTTGGATTATGTAATATCTGTCCATTCCCAGAGAGCAAGAAATGGGTGCTTACCTGAGCAAGGCTGAAAAAAGTTATGGTAGCTGGCAAATGGGATTGGAAATGGAGGAAATAAAAAGTATATTATTTGCTTGAAAAGTACCAAGTCAAAACCTATCTGGATATGAAAGCTCAGGTACAATCCTAGGCTGTATCCTCAGGAGTCAGAGACTTCTGCAAAGGGAAGTATATTTCTAGTTCCCACATCAGGATTTTATCTGACTCTTATTTTATTTTTATTCCAGTTGCTACATTGATGGCCAGGTGGTCAAGGTGATGGACTTCCTGAAAACTCGTCTCTTAGACACACTCTCTGACCAGATTAGGAAAATTCAGAAAGTGAGTAAAATTATCTGTGGGCTGATGTGTTTGGAAGAATGACAAGGAAAAGGTCACAGGGTTTCAGCTGGAATTTAGTGCTGTGGGAACCAGGGTAGGAAAAGATTCCAGATGGATGTGGCCACGTCCCCTTTTTTCAGTGATGCTTGTGGGTCATTATTGTTTTCCTCGGTTAGAAGAGTTTATATTTGTCACACCAAGATCTAGAGCTGTTCTAATGAATGATTTCATGGGTAAGGAACTGGTACACACGCATAGAGAATAGTGCAGAAATGTCTCAAAAACCAGGCAAAGAACTACACAACCGAAGCATGCCATCATATCAAAGAGCTACTTGCACTCCCAGACTTCCTGCAGCACTGTTGAAAATAACTGAGATAGAGAATCAACCAAGGTATCTTGGGTGGACAAATGGATAAAGAAATAGTGTAAGGTTTCTTATGCAATGAAGAATGAAATTCTGTCATTTCCAGCAAAGTAGATGGAACTGGAGAGAGACAAATACTGCCTGTTCCCTTCCCTGTGGAAAAGGTAAAATAATTCACTCAACTAGAAAATGGCAGACGCTGGAAGAGAAGAGAGGGGAGCGAATAGAGAAGTGGGATAAAATCGTGACACAGTGAGTGATGGGAAATGCATTCATATCTCCAGCATAGCAAGGTAGCTAGTCACTGTGACATAGCTTATCAATGCCTGGAAGGAAGCTCAGAGGCTCTATTATAAAAACTGAAATAGTGCACAGTATCCTATGAATATGTGCACTTGTTATAAATTAATTAAAACAAAAAGTAAAATTCAAAGAATGAAAATGCCACATGAGAATCATATTAAAGGTTCGTTAAACAACAAAAAAATAGACATTTTCTTCATCCATCCAACTTTGTCCTACATTTAAAATTAAGTGGAACTCTTTATTTTTATTTAAAGGGCCGTTGAAGGCAAGTTTGCTTGTTTCTTTACCCGGGGATTCACTTGGGGCTAGTTTAAGGAAATAATCATTGCTCATGTTCATTGAAGTCTTGGTTTTGAGAGCTAATGATTCTGATCCATATTTACATCGTTCTTAGTATCCTAGAATCAGCCATGTAGGAGTTGACTTTTGTAAAAAGGAAGAGGAAAATGAATTATATTAAGCAATTGCATGTAGGTCTTTCCAGCCAGACCCCTTTAGTTAGTGAGCCAATCAAGATAACTAACGCTGCTCATGGTAATGTGTCGAGTCTTGTTCCTGAAACTCTGGTTTAGTGTGGCTAGAGTAGATCTGAGAGCTCTACCTTGAATAGGCATCTATCTACTGATTTTGTGTATTACATGTCATAGGGTCACATTTTGAGATATACTAGATTCATTCATTCTAAATAATGAGAATCTGATGTCTACAATTTCCATTGGACCTCATAAAAATACAATGTCTTCTGCTGTCCAGTAAGGTTCTTTTTCAGAAATTTGCACTCAGCTATTCTTTTGAACAGATAAAACACTTCTCAACAAGTAGTTCCTCTGTAAATGCTGGATGAATGAATAAGTAGACAAATGAATGGTTCATGTTTAAAACTATCTCTGAAAGAACATTCTATTTGAAGCTGTCACAGAAAAGCACCATTGAGAACTAAAGTGGAAATCTGAACCTTTTTTATATTCTCATACTAATGTCATACTCAAATAACATACAGCCTCCATGTTCACTTGTTCTTGGGGACTGTTAGAACCTGAGAACTCTCAAGACTTCTGAATTTCTGTATCCCAATGTAATCACCATGGGACCAGGGACATTGGCCAGAACCTTTTTCTATAACTGCCTTCTATTAGGCAAGAAGAACTAAATGATCTGAAATATTTCTGCCAGTCTGTTTGACAACAGTTAGTGGAAAGTATTGCTAGCACCAGGCAAAGTGCCAGATACTAGAGATACAAAATAGAATAATATGTGGCCTCAAGGAATTCAGTTTTAAGTTTTAATATTTGACTACATTGAAACACGTTGCCTGGTGCAACAGAATAGCAACCTATTATTGATCATGGTGATGCATGCCTATAACCAAGGCCCTGGGAGGCTGAGGCAAGAGGACCATGAGTTGGAAGCCAGCCTTGGCTAATAAGACCCAGCCTCAAAAGCAAACAAAAATCAACCTACAGAATGTTACAATTTTCTAGACACACTGTGCTAATTTAAGTGTTGCTGTCTGGAAGGAATTTTCTTTTATTCCTTTACTTGTAAGTTAATTCTCTCCTGCAGTATGCTTCAGACAGCCTTCTAAGTGTATTACAACAATGTGCAAGAGAGTCAAGTCTCTTTATTTTGGATTCTTCTAGCTTTGAACCTAATTAAAAGATTGTTATTAGTAATAATATTGTGCCAAGAGAGACGGTTCTAACTGTATTCATGATTTTAAGGGTAGCAGGTGAGTGTAAGTTAAGTCAGAGATGAAGGGATTTTATCTCCACTTCGCGCTTTACCACTCCATAGCCCATAACCATCACAGAACTAAAGGAGCAAAAGAGCAAAGCTTACTTCCTGGTTTATATAGGGCCCCACAAATTTTAGATAAAGAACAAACACCCTATGGAAAATTGAGATTCAAACCTTTTAAAAATGTGCCTGATGCCCTTGAAGTGCCCTTCTACTTCAGGAAAGAATAGTGGGTCCCCTTAGGAGAAAGGACCTATAAGTAGAAGACTCCTGGAAGGAAGGGCTAGCCTTACCAGCAGGATCAGGCATCACCTTTTGGCCATTAGGAACATAACATACCCAGAGCAGAGAGATCCGTTCAAGTCACGGCCCCAATTCTGGTGTTCTATGGCTGTATAAGCAATCACTTCAAAACAGTGGCAAGAACAGCATTTAGTATGTGATGGAACAGAGAAGCTGGGATTTTCACAGAGCATATCAATGTTTCTCTACCCCATGGTAGCTGAAACTTTTAGCTGGAAGATTTGATGGATGAGGTGCAAAAAGATCGTCGCATAAGATTAATCAGAAATCGTTTTTACTCAGCTGGTAGCAGCTGTCACCTTAGTTGGGACTGAAAGCTAGAATATCTTGGCTTTATTTCTTTACCTATAAAGTGAAGATGCTAAGAATTTACGTTCCCTCCTTTTTAAGGAAGTTAGGAAGGTCACACACAGCTGGTCTGTTAATTCATATTGAACACTAGTTGCTATTGCTGTTATTTTGTTAATTATTGCACTTATTTTGATAATTTTTGTGACTAGAAATACTCCATACTATCTTTGTTCTCCATTTGTTCTTTGCCTTTTTCCTCTTTACTCTGTCTTTGAACCCTGGAGAATTTAATAGGTGATATTTTTGGCACCTGAAAGGCAATGACTCAATTGCTAAAAGCAGCTGTGGTTTCCAAATTTGGACTGCCATTTAGAGAAGAATTCTGTTTTCTCAGCACTCAGTGAATTATCAGGTTAGAAGAAAATCTATATGATACGTTTGGAAACCAGTGAAATGTCTGGACAACCCACACCTTTGGATGAGCACATGCTCCTTTCCATTAGAACAAGAATAATCATCTGTATTGGGAGGTGAGTCAAAGGAAAGTTCGAGACTCACAATGCAGAGACAGGTCAAATGGGAAAAGTGAGCGACATTTAGGACACAAAGCAGATGATACAGTGGGGAAAACTGGGTTAGCTCCAAAGCAATGACATAAGAACCAAGAAGAACCACTTTGGCGTAACTCATTTGGACTCTGTGATTTGTGTCTTCATCTCCTGGAGGAATCAGAGGAGGAAATAGCACTTTTTATATTATTTTTCAGCAATTCAATAAGCACAGGAAGGAGCTGGTGAAATCCCAGTCAGGAGGAAAGTATTTCCACTAGTACTGTCCATCTGACTGTAGTTTGATTATCAAATAAACTACAGTGGGCTTCCTCAATATTTGAAAACTTAATTTCTTCCTCCTTCCTTTCTATCCCTCTCCATTCATTTATCAACTATTTGTGCCATTTGTAGTATTTTCCAGACTTCTGAGAATACAGTGATGAGCAAAACTAATGTGGTGCTGGTCCTCATAGACCGTCTAGTCCAGTGGGGAAGCAGCTGACGAAGCAAGCATGTTGATAATAAAGTGCAATGATGGCTATAATAGTGTGAGATGGGAACTCATCATGGCATGTCTCCATCTGACAATGTAGAGGAGAAGCCAAGGGAAGTCTTCCAGAGGAGTGATCTGCAGGTTAGCACCTAAAGGAAAAGGATTCCTCTAGTTGAAACAGTTCTCCTTAGGAAGCTATTTGGGAGCCACTGATAGATGTGTGGGGTTAAGTAGAAGGGTTTATGTGGTCCATACCAAGACCATTATCATTCTTATTTGTATGCTTCTCTCAATTTTTATTAAGTAGTTAATTTGAGTTTAAAATGCTAAACATTACATGAAGCACAGATCTCTGAAACAGCCACGTACACAGTTTGTCCTTCCAGTAAGTTACTGCTACCTGAGAGAGGAAAACATCAGGAGTGTTTTTTCCTTAGGAAAGAAGGATGTGTGGAATTGCATGCCAGACTGATGATCCTAGGAGATCCATTTGTTCACCAGTGGTATCCCCTGGAGGCAGGAGTCAAGGCAAGAGGAAAGCTGTAACTAGAAGAGACAAGGATGCCTTAGAGATTACAGAGTGTACCCACATCAGAGTAAAGAGCCCACTGACGGAAAGAGAAGTATGGGAGTTAAGTTTAACAAGACATCCCTCATGAAGCATGGGTTTACTCAGAAATTGATTGTGAGAAGGTCTTGATAGACTAGATATATAAGTGGTAATGGATGCTAACAACAATCTTTAATCATCTACTGTGTTATTGTATAAAGGTCTGGTGTGGGAGGTCCTTCTGTCTATGTGTTGCTTTTATTGGTTAATGAATAAAAAACTGCTTTGGACCTATAGCAGGGCAGAACTTAGGTAGATAGAGAATACAGAACTGAATGTGGGGAGAAAGAAGGCAGAGTCAGATGCGACCTTGTAGCCCCACTGGAGACAGACGCCAGAACTTTAACCGGTAAGCCACAGCTGCATGGCCATGCACAGATTAATAGAAATGGGTTAAATTAATATATAAGAGTTAGCCAATAAGAAGCTAGAGCTAATAGGCCAAGCCTTAATTTAAATAATAAATAATAAATTTAAATAATATAGTTTCTGTGTGATTATTTTGGGTCTAAGCTAGCCCGGTGGCCAGGAACCAACAAGCGGCCTCCCTTCTCCAACAAAGGTCAACTCTTTAGAAGTCTCAATAAATACAATGATATTATGCTGCTTCTCATGTATCTTAAATGTAAGGTCATGGAAGTAAGGTAGAAAATAAATAATTCTAGTAAATTAATAACCATACAAAAAGAAATTTTTATTCTCAGTGAAACTTCCAGTTTTTCAGTCTGTCCACTTTTTAACATACCAACAAATTTAGTTACTTTTGAAGATGACAAAATATAAGCACAATTAAAGGGGCAATAATGATAATGTTAATCTTTGGTGAGAGAAACTAGAAAGTATACACATCAATAGGATAAGAATGGTAGTTATCACCATAAAAATCAGTGTTTATAAAACCAGTCTTTAATTCATTCTATCATTTAACAATGCTGAATCTTTTCTATACTGTCCCAGTGTGTAGCATTTGGCAGATATTCAATAAATATTGGAGGAATGGAAACACAAAGGAACTGGGGATGGATGACCAAGATAAAACCAAAGTAACAAAGAAGTAACATTTGCCATTCACATTGAAAGTTTAGTCAACTACTAACTTCATAGTGTGGTTCTGGAGATAAGGAAATTGATGTAGAGACCCCTGTGAGTTATGTCTATATACAGGCATGGCAGAAGTGTATCATTTATGTGTATAGAGGTAAAGGGGAGTTATCTTTGAGTTCCAAATAGCAGTGCAATCTGCTTATAAATATCAGATATTCTATTTTAGAAAACACTATTTTATTTCATTTCAGGAACATTATGTGAAATATTAATCAACCTAGCAAGATGACAGCTACCCTGGTTGAACTCCACACTAAGATATTAGTGTTAAATAGAAGATACCTTCTCAAGAGTAGATGTCAGTGAAGAGGAACAGAAACACAAGCCAATAAAGCACAACAAAGGAAGAGTACACTGAGGACCACAAATACAAAGTACACCACATTAGTGCCTTGGGTGACCCAAATATTATGGTACTTAGATCTTATACAATAGGGACCTCTTTAAGAAAAAGAAAGCAAAGCCACTTTGCAAAGTTTAAAGACATTGGCCTGTGAACACCATAGTGGGTTCCTTCTAGGACACTGACAGCTGCCTGTGAAAGTGAGGATTTAGCAGCTTAAGTTCTGTGATCCCCAAGTAAATGAGCCTGTGTGAGCCACATGCTCCGTCCATGCAAATGGAAAAGCATGACCTAGAAGAAATTAGCTTTTGCTCTTCATAGGAGGCACTAATGGTATTATAGAAGGAGCTAGCCCAAAACGCACTGATCAGAAGAGAGCCAAGGTTTCAAGGTTTCATCCTTGCCATTTTATTAACTTTAATGGCTTTGATTTTTAGACACAGGTATTTATAGACTACACCATTAGTCTATAAATGATTGCCCAAATAATTGGGCTAAACTGCAGGCAGGTTTCAGTTGATGATGCTTATGTAAGCACTCTGATTTCAAAAGTATTAAATTATGAAAGATAGATTATTATTTTACAAACATGTTACCCTTTGGTTGCAAATGTCAGTCATGCATTACTAAGCTATTGCAACTTGCTCAAAGCTACAGATCTTCCTAAGCAGTAAAAAGAGAGTTCAAACTCAGGCCCACTTCACTAAACCCATGGTCATCCATTACACTATTCTGAATTTGACATCTATTAACCATCTCTTTTGTAGCTTATGCAAAATTTCTTCCTAACCACCCAGGATTAGAAATGTTTTCAAAGAAAAATAGCAGTGTTCTTAGTGAGAGGGTACCAGTGTGACCCCACAATTAGTTGATATGAGGTGACTGCCTTGGAAATGAGATTTTGATGAGAATTTTAAAGCTTTCGTGATGTCAGACAAGTGATGGAGGAGGGGAACAGGCTTTTCAAGACTTGACTTTGATGCTTTGCGCTCCATTGACGTTCTGTAGAGAGGGACAGTAGGAGGAAATGGCAGTGTGGAAAGATAAGCCACCTGTGGGCAGTTGGGGGAATAGCCGTTTAGAGCCAAAAGCATCCTCAGTAGAGGTGACAACTTGAGATCTTGCAACATTTCAGCGTGGAAAGAAGAAGATTGTAGTGCTTGTCCTAACCAAGAATAAAATCACTACTGATAATTGTGGAGTCTGGCATTTGAGTGGCAAAGCATTCAGTAGCCTGAAATATTGGCTAGTCAGAGAAAAGGATGGAGAAAGGGGGCAGCCAGCAACTTCTTTCTGTTTTGTCTTCACTATCACTTCTCATTGCTTTAGGACTCTGGAACATTCTTCCTTGTTTTCTTTCATATGCTCAAAGTAGCATTGCTTCCTAACTGACTTCATCCTGTCTTTGTGTTCCTATTTTAATATTGTTGTCTCAATTTCATTCAGTTGTTCTTTTTCTTTAATTTGGGATAAGAACAGAGGGTAAATTCTTAAATCCCAAAAATATCACTGAAACAGACTAAGAATTTGTTCAAATACAAAAACCTGGGTAAATATGGTACTCTGTAGCAGAAAGAGAATAGAAAGAAATTACATAGGCAACAGACAGCATAAATAAGAGGAATGTGTTGAGATATTGGAGTGACTCAGCTCAGAAAAGCCCAGCTTATCTAACTTAAGGACATTTTAAATATGGAGGCAGCTTAGGCAAGCAAAGTCTTGTAGTTCTCCTCAAGTAGCAAAATTCCATCAGAAGGTAACAGAGCTATAAACTGGAGCTGCGGGTGTGTGGTGTCTGCCCTTGCTAGCTGTGGGTTGTTAGTTGTCTTTTTTGAAACTTAGTCTTTTCATCAAAAAAATCTTCATTTGCTGACTAAATCATTATCAAGAAATCCGTGAGACATGAAAAAAAGAGAAATATATAAAGTTACATTTTTTGCGCAATAAGATCAAAATAGGAGATAGGTTCAAAAAACTTTGGAACTTAGAAAAAAAAGAAACTTCCTGGAGTTGAGAACTATTTCATAAAGAAAATAATTTTAAATAATCCTGGAAAAAACTAACAGGAAGCATGGGTGAGAGAGGCAGGTGAAAGAAAACAAGCAACAAAAGTATAAGACATTTTTCTAAAGCAGTAACCCCATCCTGCATGGGATTTACGGGGAAGGAATGGAGAATGGGTAGCTAAGCACTGGTTATGTGTGGTGGTAAATACCATCGTAAATAAAGCAGTCAATGTCCTAACCTGTGGTCCACAGTCAGACCACAGGTTGCAGTAAGATTAGATACAAGTTATTTACTGTTCTGCTTATTGTTCATCTCTCTGCTGATCAAACAGACCTCTCTCTGTGAGGGACAACAAAAAAAATGGTTGCTCCCCACTGCTGGCAATGCAATGAGAAACTGGGGAGGGATCCCAGAGTTAACAAAGGGCTGCAGAGTGGAGGCTAGTCTAGAAAAGAAAGAGAACAACAGGAAGACAAAGAAAGAAATTGTGAGGTCCAAACTCAGAAAGGAACAGAGAGGAAGGAGAAAAGTCAACTTTATCCACTCCTCTTCCAGTAAAGTTGGTAGTGTTAAATCAATAACTACACACAAAGAGTGGACAAAACAAACAATATCAAGAGTTCACCTTGACAACTCACAAACAGTGAAGAGTCTAGACTGCTGAAATGCAAGGAAGACACACAGGTAGGGTGTAAGGAGCTTCCTGAAGACCAACCAGATGACTCAATGGGTAAAGGCACTTGCCACCAAAACTTGCACCTGAGTCCAGCCCCTAGAACCAACATGTTGAAAAGGAGAGAAGTGACTCCCTTAACTTGTCCTCTAACCTCCACATGCACACGGTAGCACACACACACACACACACACATAATGGAATTTGAAAAGACCGAGAAGAGACTTCCTAAAAGCAGTCCTTTGTGACCAGCCCTATAGGAGGCTCACTCTGGGTAGAGAGCAACTGCTCTTGTGAAGTTCAGGGGAAGGTTGGCTCCCAAGTCCATGAGATCCTGGAATTAATGGGCTCCAGCTTCTTTTGGAAGGTGGGCCCCCTGCCAGGGCTGATTAAACCAGCTGGCCTGTCCACTGTTCCTGTTTTATTGCTTCCTTTCTCATTAAGGAAGGTGTTGGTTTGGATAACCATAAACAACATGTCTGCTGCAGCAATGCTACCATCTCTCGCACAGCCAACACCTGAAGCCAGGTCCTCAGGAGTCTTTTATAGACGTAGATTACAGCTTTAGAGGCAGGATATCAAGGAACTACAGGAAGAGGAAGACGAGGTTTGAAAATGTGCTCCATAAATGGCTATGTTCCTATTTTATTTTTGAAAAATCAAGAATATTTTCCTAAGTGTGCTCTCCCTACCCCCCCCACATTCACACCTCTTCTCTACTCTCTCCCTCCCCACCCTTCCCCCACCTCAGTGTGTTCCCATAACCAAACATTCTCACTCAGTCCATGTCTCTGAAATATAAGAGACAGAGTCCTGAAAGCCTTCCCCTTCTGCCTCTCTGCCTTTAGCAAATGGAGAAGCCAGCAACTGATGGCCACTTAATGGGCTTTTCTCTGGGTGCCTCAGAGCTCCTTTGACCACAGGGGCCCCAGGGCTGATTTGGGGAACAAAATAGCTGGAAGGGAGCTGGGCAGCCAGCCTCTTCCTATGCTCACTCAGGTAACATGGACCCCTTCCTCCTCCCCAGTTACCCTTAGAGTAACCTTCGCTGGCACATCATTTCTCACCGGGAGCCCTTCACTTCCCAGAGACCTCTCCTTTTCTCTCTTCCAGCACAGGGAGAATCATATTTACTCAGAAAACCGCAGTGTTGAACTATAGCCCTTGGTTCTTAGAGTTTCATTTTCTAAGGGAATTTTGCAGCTGGTTCCATCTGCTTTTTCTGGGTTTTTTTCCTTGTTTTTTTTTTCCTTTTTGTTTGTTTGATTTTTCTCCTCTTCAGCCCAAGCTGATTTTCTCCCCAAGCTCAACCAGCGCCCAGCATCAGCATCCATACCACCACCACACTTCACCATGCTGGCCTTCTCTGTTCTTGGAAGACCCCCAATTCACCAAATCTCCCATGTCCCCAACAGTAAAGGCATAGAAAATATTTTCTCATTCCTGTTGACTCCTTGAACTTTCAACAATATTCCTAAGTTCCTTTAGGAATATTTCCCTGGTCAGATAACTGCTTTAGTTTGTATCCAAGTTTTACCTCACTGTGCAGTTTTCATTCGTGTGGATAACAGGATGCTTATGCGGAAAGTGGTTGAGTATTTTCTAATTAAACTCCATATACATATATATGCTAATTATGCTTGTGTGTATTATTCATGTGTATTTTAAATCCTAAACTGCTCTTTCCTAATGCTTAACATTTATCTGGGATATTATCCATTAACCCAAGTTACTTATCTGAGGAAAGAGCAATCAATGCTGATATTAAATTTCTCAAGCACAAATTTAGGTACCTTGAACAAGGAGAGAAATCCAGAAAATACTTAGGCTTAAGTACTTACTATACACCAGGAACTGTTTTTAAGTTCTTTTTACAAATGTCAGTTAGTTAAAGCATAAATACACTGAGGTAGACATTCTATTCTACACTAGAATACAAAGAAGTAATTTTAAATATTCAAGGTCACATGGTGACTATACAGTAAGGTCAGGGTAAAATGCAGGACTCTGTCTCTGGAGCCCAGGCCATTAACAACCACTGAATACTACCTCACCAATCATAATACTGCGGGAAGAACTAGCTGAGGCTGAACCCAGGTGACCATGCAAGGTGACCATGTGCTTTATATCCTCAGCTCTGAGAACAGAAAGGAAATATTTTTTCATTCAGTTCTCTCTACATTCAGAAGAAAATAAAGATTAACTTTTGTTTTTTGTATCAGTAAACTTTGTAGGATCATGTATGCATAGTTTTTATAATTTCAAACATTTTTGGAGTCATATCTTCATTTAAAAGAGGATGTTTTGAACTCTTTGAAATAAAACTATCTCATGCAAATTACCCCTCCAAGTTCAGTGTACCACTTTCAGCTTCCAAGTGTTGACAGTGAACTTGCTCACAAAGTAGCTGGATGTGGTCCTCCTCGAATCTTCACTGTCAGAACATCATAACGGTTCTTCATAAAGGTCTTGGACATTCAAATCTTGTTGGGTGACAGTTTACCTTTAAGAGTTTGTTGGGTGTCATATATAAGTCACATGCTGCAAGAGTCAGGATTTCTCTTTTCCTCTCAGCTACAACGAAGCTTAGCAAATAAATAAGCAGTGTTCTTGCCTAGGTCTCTAATGTTCTTAGAGGGTTTCCTTGTATGTCTCTATTTTTACTAATCTCTGAATTTGTATTTGCAAGAAGCACATGGCTTTTGATTCACTGACCTGTTTAATCACCCTTTCTTAAGACATATATTTTCCTCCAAGAGTGAATTTACTGTGAGCTAATACAAGGGCAGGTCTGGTATTACATCACGTCCTATGTGTGACTAGAGCCCTATTTTCAGTGAAGCCCCAGTTCTGTGCCAGGTACTCTTAAAGAAACTAAACACTTAAGAAAATAAGATTGAAAGGTGTGGTAGAGAGATGGCTAAGTAATTAAGACCAAGTACTTCTCTTGGACCAAAGGACTCAAGTTCAGTTCCCAGCAGCCACATCAAAGAGCTCCCTACTGCCTGTAACTAACTCTAGGAAGATCAAAGGCCAGAGGCATCCACAGGCATCTGCATCCTCATACACATACCCCCCACACACACACATATACACACACATATACACACATACCCACACACACACACAATTGAAAAATAATAAATATACAAAAAGAAAAGATGACTGGGTTACCTGCTCTCAAACAGATTATACTTCAAGGCTTCCTGTAAGCATCATGAATGGTTCAGAATCCCACTGCCAAACCGTCGGAATATCTGGACTAGTTCTCTGAATGCATGCATCATCTTAAAGGGCTCTTATAAATCTGTGTTCACCCTCTGGGTCCACATCCCATTCCACTAGTTCAGGATTATCCTGTCATTGGCCTCGTGTTATTTATTCTTTGTCAAACAGCTGGGATCCTTAGTACAATCCTGTCAGGTATTATTCCATCTATGTATAAAGACATTAAAGCTCAAAGTGGTCATAGAAATAACAGAACCTTTAATTTGTATATCATGTTACAGGTTTTACAATCCTTTTAAGACATATGTATGACCTCATAGCAGCTACAATGATCTGACATTAGTCAGATCAGACCCTTCTCCTGCTTAAATCCCTCCAATAGCCTCCATCACAATCAGAATGAAAGCGCCCTCCTTTCTTCTCTGACCTCATTTGTCCAATCTTTCGTCTCTTTATGTACTGTACTCCAGGTGGCCTTCTTTTGCTGCTACAGGCAATGGTCCTGTTTTCACCTCACATTTTTTTCTGGGCTGTTCCTTTGGGAAAATTGATGACCTGGCTTCCTCTTAACTAAGTCTCAGTTCTGATGCAGCCTTGCTCTTCATGGACCACTGTCTAAAGCATCCTTCTCATTCCTGGCAAGCTCCTACCTAGCATTTTATTGTCTTGTTTTCTTCCTGGCTCTTCTTATCACCTGAATTCCTGCTATCTGCTTGTTTACTTATTGTTAGTCTCCTTGCAGGATGACCATGGACTTGTGACAGCACACCTGCCCCAGAGGTCTGCTTAGCATTTAGCAGGTGCTTAATGTTTGTGGAAGTGGTAAAGTATTTGAAAATGCCTCAGTGTTTTTTAATGAAATCCTTAAATCTTTCCACCGTATTTAAAAAAATATTCTGCCTAGGTGATTTCACCACTTCTGGGTGAAATCTATTATATAATATATTGAAGTCTATTATATAATCTACCAATCCTGATCTTTGTTTCTGAGATGATAATCTCAGAGGTGTTTTTAAACTTTATTTGTGTCTCACTGCCTGGTTAATTGTAACTTCCATAATCAAACACATGCTTTTTTAAAAAAACTAGTTCTTTGAGAGTGTTGTACAAAGCATTGTAATCGTGTTCACCCTTCCCACACTTCTCTCAAATTCATCCACCCACCTTTCCTACCCACCCAATTTAGTGACCTTTATTTTTAAACCCATCAAAACCAATTTGTGCTGTTCACATATTCTTGGATGTGTGTTCTTGCACTGGAACATTGTCAACATTATTACCAAGGACTACATTCATAGAAAACGTTATCTCTCCCTTTTCGAAAAGCTAATGTCTCCTCCCACTTCCAGTCTGTGCTCTCTCTGCCCCGTCTGTCTGATTTCTTGTCATCTGTCACATCTGGCTCTTATACGCTTTCCTTCACTCTCTTCCACAATGATCCCCAAGCTCTGGTGAAAGGAAGATATGGAATATCTGTTCCTTTAAGGGCTGAACATTCTACAGTCTCATATTCCTTGCATTTTGGTCAGTTGTGGGTCTCTGTGTCAATCACCGTCTATTGCAAATAGAAGTTTCTCATATAACAGTTGAGAGATGCATTGCTATATGAGTGTAATGATATTATTTGGAATAAATTTAATACTATATTTATTTAGCAGCATAATAGTAATAACCTGTTCTCCGGGGATTATAATTTGTCTTACTGTAGGTTCTTGGCCTGGTAGTGGTGCCAACTATGGGGTTTCATATTGGGATGCAATTAGATAGTGGTTGGTTACTTCCCTGACATTCATGTCACTATTACATCAGTTAGTATGCCTTTCTAGACCAGTTATTACTATAACTTATGCGGTTCAACAGGTTATAATCAAAGGCAGTCTTAACCTCTGAATGTTAAGAGCCAAAGACACATGCATCCATATTATAAAATACTAATACATCTTAATATATTATTTTCAGAAGGGATTTATAGTTGATCTATTCCAAATCCATGCTTTTAAATGTTAACTAAGTTTTGAGAATTATATAGGCTTTTGCCAAAGTTCCTATGAAGTTGAGTACAGGTCACCAGAACTGGCTGCGAATTTAAAAACATAACCTACTTTTGTCTTTTCCTTGTTTCAGTCCTATAGGTCACCATTCCTGCTAGTTACTATTTCCTAAAATGAACTAGCTATAGACAAGCTTTCAACACAAACTATACTTTCAGAAGCTACTAGTATTACCCAATACAGAACTGTCTGATTGCTTTCCAGGGCATCTGCACCCTGATCTGAATAGTTTGGCCAACCTCCAACTTGTAGAACAGAGACTAGGTAATTTCAAAACTTCAGAGTAACACATTTTAACATGGCTTTGCCTCTGCTTGGAAGGCATGCAGCTGTGTTTCCCTGTGAAGATCTGACCAGTGGGTCAAGGACTTTTCTTTTCATACTTACTTCAGTTGTCTTCAAAATATGGTGCAATATACATGCCATGCTCATTACACACTTCCCCAAAACATTTTTCTCTCCTCTCATAGATCATGACTTCTGATACATAGATGGTGTGCTTTAATACAGAAGTGTTGTAACGTGGTCCTGAAAATCATTGCTTATCAGCACCTGTTCACAGAGAAACATGATGTGGTTCACCTTTTTCTTTGAGGGATACCACATCCCTAAAGTCATCTTACACTCTAGAACATGAATTTGTTCTATCACGCCATCACTTGGTTTATTTAAGAATAAAAATGAACATGTGGGAACACTAATGCTTTTGTTTGTATGTGGCAGCTCGCTCTGCCTTCAGGGCGGTCTGCTCCAGACCCAGCCTTTCAGCCACCACAGCAGACCGCCTCTTCTCTCTGCATGGTCTTCCTGTAAAAGGAAAGTAACAGATACACATCTCCATGAAACAAAGCACAAATCAGACCCCTTGGGACCAGGGAATGAGAGACACTTCCTTTAGGGCATGACAGTGCTTCTCATCTGGGAATAGCTTTGAAAACCTCATCTGTCCCCTTCTGCTTTTGTTGTGTGAACAGGTGGTCAATACATACACTCCAGGAAAGAAAATTTGGCTCGAAGGCGTGGTGACCACCTCAGCTGGAGGCACAAACAATCTGTCAGATTCCTATGCTGCAGGATTCTTGTAAGTAATTCATGTTTTCACTCCTAGGAACTTCCAGGAAAAGACAGTGAAACCATAACACACTCACTTCCTGTCACAAGGCAAAGCTTCTTTCCACTGGAAAGTTTAGCATCTATTCATTTGTGGATGTCTTTAACCACTTCACAAACAGTAATTAGTCACTTCTCCAGCTACTAACATTTTGTCAGACATAAGCACCATAGCACAGATGTCATCTTGAGTAAGTCATAGTTCAAACCACAGAGTCAATACCATACATTCTCCCAGCTGCATTTTACCATGGTTCTTGGAGGCATGGTTTTGTCCTCCAGAAACATGACTAGAGGGACTAGTATGAGAGATAACTACATTGCAAAGAATAATTATGCTATAATAAGTCTTTGAAGTCTACTGGATCTACCAGGTGCCAAGTATAGTCTGAGATGTTTTGATATTGTGACAACCAGTGAGATCGATGCTTTTGTCTCTGTGATGAGCCCATGAAAGAAACAGAGGCTCCTATTGTCCTCTCATCACAACCAAAGAAGCTGAATAGCAGAGTTAAAGTAAGTTAGCCCAGGCAGCTTGGCTGGTGGCAGAGATCAGACTTAAACCCAGACGGCCTGCTCGGAGTCCAGCCTTTTTCCTGCTACAGGAGACGGCTTCCCTTTCTGTCCCCCACAGATGGAGATGGGCTTGCAAAGGAATACAGAATTTCCCTGAGTGGAATTGTCAGGAAGGGTCTCAGGGGAAAGTGGCACTTGTGTGGGACATGGAAAGAGTGTTCTGGTACCTCAGGCTGAAGAAATGTTACCAGAAAGGCAATCGTAGAGAAGCAGTGCCTACTGTGAGGAAAGCCTTGTTTCCACAGGGGTGGACTGAAGGCTGAGACCATGAAGAGAGTTCACACCAGTTCATGGAGGGGCTTGAAAACCATGTAAAGGAAATGAGGCCTTGTTCTGGGCTCATACCAAGCCACTGAGGATTTCAAAGAAGAGAGAGATAATCTGACGAGCATTTTAAAAGTAAGACCTTGTCAGTGTTATGTACAGGATCTTGGAAGGGGTGAGAAAATGAACTTGAAGGCTACTGTAGTTGCCTGGAGATGACTTGAGCCAGAAGCATACAGCATTTCTTGGCTTTCCAGTGTCATGTAGCCAGTACAAACCTCTCACAACTAGAGACTAACCAAGTTATTTTTTTTTCCTTGTTCATTGTAGTCCTTTGGCCCTGGCTTTCTGGTGAGCAAAGCATGTAGTTTTGCCCTCAGCTGTGTGTTTTGCTACTAACAGCTGTCCCTAATTAGACAGATGAAGTTCCCTTCCATCTAAACAGCTTCACTAATACATTTGTGAAGAACGGATCAGGACGGCCAAGCAGCTGGCATTTTCAGATGGAATCACATCAAACATTCACAAAGATAACTGCTCAGTGTAATTCATGGTGTTACTCTGGGTCTCCCATGTTTATAATCTCAGCATCTAACATTGTGTTTCACAGAGACATCCAATAAACATGGCTGAAATGAATGATGGAGTGAATCAGCATTTAATGCAGTACTGCTAAGAGCCTTTTTTTATAATTTACTCCCCACTAGTTTGATATGAATCCTGTTGCAAGGAGGGAGAAGCCAGGTTGGCAGCCAGTACTATGGGGTCCCCTTGGAATCAGCTCAGGAATGGCTTTTCCTTAGCTGTTGCCAAATGATTCTGCTGTGAGGTCCAGCAAGCAGCCCAATTGTATTGAATGTTTTCCTGAACTCTCTTCCCTTCAAGGAATGGTGTGAAATGAAAAGTACTACAGACCTTGATGGAGGCAGCTGAACAGAGACCTCCCTTTGCATGAGCATCAGCCAGATAGCCATAGAGCTCTACATGGACTTTGCAGATGAATACAGTTGTTGACATTTGGGCTGTAGTTCAAATTATCAGTGCTTGGTTCACAGAGATCAGACAAACCTAGTTCATTCTGCTCCTGGTCTTCTCTCTTCCTCCCTTGTCATCCATCCCATCTTAGCTCTACAGGCAGCACACCGCAATGTGCTGTGTTCATGACGGGATAGTTTTTCCTAGAAAAATGATAGGGGCAGAGGATTCTAAGAAGCCTAAGGAAGCCAGTAAGTATGCAGAAAGGTGGCATTTTTCCCAGGACTTTTCCAATATATCACATAACTGTGAGCTTCCTAGGGCACATGCAAATGTATGCATGGATCAGAATTCTGTGCTAATGCAGACTCAAGGATAGTGCTACCCTGACAGTCTTCAAACTCTTTGGAATACTGTGAATTCGTCTTGATAGGCTGCCATGTCTCCAGCATCTAGCAGCATACAATAATATGTAGTAGGTATTCAATAAACACTTATGAAATGGGAGAATAGATATTGAATAAGTGAGCAATGTACATACACAAAACACCAAGAGACTGTCCTGTGTTGCTGTGCAAATGGTGCTAATGGAGGAGCTCGTGCAAAACGTGATTATGCATTTCCTCGGATTTTATATCTTCTAGACGAGGAAACTCCATATTTGCTTTTATGGATAAATATTAATAAATAAAACAAAATAAAACACGATATTTGTACTTTCTGAACATGGCAAGAGTTCTGACTTTCACCCAGAGGCCGTGTTGCATCCAGCACAGGGCATCCTTTGCTACTCCATTTGCTACTGTGCTACAGGAGCAGAGCAAGAGCTAAACCTATTATCGTGGTTCACAAGCTCACCATAGTTTTACCATGTGATATTTCCAAAGTCGTTTCAATGCTCTGGGTCGCAGTGGCCCAGTGTGACAAAACTAACACAAGATTCTGCTGTGTTGTACACAGACTTTTCTCTATTTAAAACTTTTGGTTTTGTGTTTTTGCTTTGCTTTGGGACTTGGTTTTGTAACTCTAATTGTCAGTAAATGTGTTCATTTTTATAAGAATAAAATAAAATTGTAAATGTAAAAAAAGATTTGAAAGTGTAAGCATTATTTGTTCATAATATAAGAATTAGAAATGCTCTTTATTTCAGTAAGGAAAAAACTTAATTCTAGAAGTCATGGGTTTAGAGCTCCATATGGTTTCAGATTTGGGAAATCATAACTATGTGTAATTTTTCCCATGTGCTGAATGGTGATTTCCAAAGTTCCTAGAATCTAATTTTATCCAGATAAATGTCAACCTAAACACTGTTGTGTACCTACGACATGCCAGGAACTGTTCGGGTGTTCTGAATCTAAGTTCAAATGTTCCATGACTGAGGACCTGTAACTAGTGGGGAACAGTAGAGAGACAGGTGACTGCTCGCCGTCTGCCATGCTGGCTGAGGGCACAAATAAAGAGCTTTGTGAAGGCAGAGGTGATGCTTCTGACTTGGATGGCAGCTTTTAGAAAAGAGCACTTGCTTAATATGGTAAGGAATTTGCCAAACAGAAAGAAATGAGTTAGAGGAAGGTAGATAGGAAATACTAAGCAGGAGCTAGA
The DNA here is from genome assembly GCA_001685075.1 of Bramus lutescens. NCBI lineage: Eukaryota > Metazoa > Chordata > Mammalia > Rodentia > Cricetidae > Bramus > Bramus lutescens. The sequence goes on from LOEQ01012663.1 coordinate 19,758, forward strand.
ACATATGTGAAGATTTGGGTTAGTACAAAGGAGCATGCTCTCTTGACTACTCAAAAGTGGTTTGTGCAACTTAGACCTGTAAAGAATGAAGTCTGAGGTAAAAGCAAATATGAAGCGAGATTTCAGCAGTGGCAATACAGAAAGAGAAACAAACTGGTGAATGAATTAAATGTGTCTGCAACAAAGCAGAGTCAGCAGGAAGTTCGGGAAGAACCTAGAAAGCAGGCTTTTGCATGTGATGTAAACTCAGCGTTTTGCATAGTCAAGAATAAGTGTGTGGTAAATGTAGGTATCACATATGAGGAGGTAACAGGTAATTCAGGTAATCTCTGAATTGTTTAGTGTTGTGTTGAGAAAAACACAATTACATTGACTGGGACAGTGATGCATGAGGGAACCAAATGACAAGGCTGTTGACCTATGTAGGTTGGAATCCTGTTACAGAGTGAGGAGACCGAGGATGCAGGGTGCACCGTGAAATTCTGTGGTTGCATGTTTGTGGCCAGGGACGACACAGTAGGCTTATGAGTGGGCATAGCATTCATTTGTTAGTATTCCAGAAGTAAAATGTGTCATAAACTGTGATAACTTTATGACCATGAACAATTCATTTTATTCTCTCAGACTTCAGTTTCTTTTCCTGTAAAATAAAGAGATTAGATTTGAAAATCTTTGAGATCTCTTACAGCTTCATGTTCAGCACCTAAAATTTTCCCTTTTAAAGCATCAAATAAAGATGGTGGTGCCTGGGGGAGGGAGTAGTGTTTATTTGTGAGTTGTAGATATATTCAGTTCTTGTAAAATGCCATTTTAAATGTGCTGATGTGGCTTTTTTCTTTTGCTTTTTAGATGGCTAAACACTTTAGGAATGCTGGCCAATCAGGGTATTGATGTTGTGATACGACACTCATTTTTTGACCATGGATATAACCATCTGGTGGACCAGAATTTTAACCCGTTACCAGTAAGTAAGCTGGAGAAAGATTCCCAATTCATTTCCATATCATTTGGTTCTTTTGATCTTGCCTTTTTCCACACCAGGAGGATTTTTCGCCTTCTGTTATTGGCGGTCTCTTTCATAAATCAGACATAGCATTCTTGTCTTTGATTTCATGAACCATTCCATGGGCTTTGGCTTCACTTCCCCCACCACACACACACACCTACACAGATACACAGACACACACACATTTATTTGTGTATAATGTATAAATTCATTATTATTACTTTAGCAAACTTTGTACAATTGAGATTCCACATCTCCTTGTGGCCTGTTTGAACTCTGCTTGAGAGTGGATTTTTCCAGATTGTTTTCTTTTAACGCTAATAGGATACATTAGTTAACGTCACATGCAGCATGTTGAAAGCAGATGGGGGTGTTCTAAGATCAGATACAATAGGAGCCCATCTCTTAAGGCGAAAGTGCACTTGGAGTTAGATGTTGACCCCTAAGTGATGATGAGATTTACCCCAAGGTGGAGTTCTGAGTGACCTGCTACATAATCATCAGAGAAATCTTAGCCCGGAAAAGCTGTGTTGTGTTTTGTTTTGTTTTGTTTTCAGAAATATCACACAGATGATTCTTTTGCATGGGTATCATATGCTATCATAGCATCACATGGTCCTGAAGGAAGGTCAGACTATTCTCCCCACACCTGTGGTTGCCTTTACAGATGCTTTATCTGCTTTATTTGAAAAGGTCACTGAGGGTGAAACAGAGAAAGGGAATCCTGTGCCTTAAATTACTATTGCCTTGAGAGTCCTGAGAATAAAGCCAGCCTGGAACAATCGCTGCCAATTGCTACCATTTACCTATTTCTACCCCACTGCTTCTACCTTCCAAACCCCAAGTCAAGAGGCCTTCCAGTCCAGAACAAGGAATAGTGTGGCCCACAGGAGTATCGCTCCCACGTCTCAAAGCTGAAACCAGTTGGCACAGTTGTTTTTATTCACATAACAAGAATAAGTCTCAAAATATGTATGTGAGACCGAGGTAGGAAGGACTGGGGAGAGAGTTTTCCATTTAGAACCATGGATATTTGTTTTGTTTTCATATATCTGTGTAAATAAGCCAAAATAATTAGAAAACAACAGTCAAGGCATAAATATTAAACAAACATAGAGTATATATTCTATTTGGAATAAATATTATTAAATATTTTTGAACAGCATGAGTTGGGAAGGAAGCAACAATGAATAAATAAATAATAGAATATGATGAAGGCTCCTAGATGTATGTACAGGACAGGCTTTTCTGAGCATATGACACAAAAGTGAAGAGACAACTGGTGGTAAGAAGCCAAATCTGCTGACTTCACACAACTTTCTTCATTTTGTTATGGTTTTCAAAAAAGGGGGAGAAGAAATTTTATTTCTTTATTGTTTTAATGTTCTTTTATCTTAAGTTGAAAATAGATTTTTCTCACATACAACACAACCTGAACACAGTTTCCCTTCCTTCCACTCTTCCCAGGTACCCAACCTTCCCTCTCCCCCAAATTCAATCCCTTCCTGTTTCCTCTTCAGAAGAGAACAGGCTTCCAAGAGACAATGGCAAAAAATAATGAATTAAGATAAAATAAAACAAGCCAAAAGCCCTCACATGTGGGCTGGGCAAGGCACCCCAGTAGGAGAATAAGAGTCCCAAGTGCAGAAAAAAAGAGTCAGAGATACACCTGCACCATCATGCAAAAACACCAAGCTAACAGCCATAATATATATGCAGAGGACCTGGTGCAGACCCATGCAGTTCCCATGCTTGCCTCTCTGTGAGTCTGTATGAGCCCTGCTTAGTTGATTTGGTGAACCATGTTCTCCTGGTGTCCTCCACCTCACTTTCTATGCAGACCAGGGGCTAACACAAACATTTCACAGTAGGAACTAAATTGGCATGTCTGGAGAAACACAAGATCACACGTGCCTGAGACACGGAAGGAAGACTTGACAGACATGAAGTAGGCAGGCGTCAGATTATCAATGCGTTTGAACTTTTATTCTAGCAGTAAGGAAAATCACTGGTGAGCTTTAACCAGGGACGCCATGGTCACACTGATACATTGCCTCAAGTACCGTTTTCAGCAATGCAGATGATCTTCCCCAAGTCACAGGAGTAGGGTGCTGGTTTGTGTTTCAGTAATATGCCACTCTGCCTTTTTCCTTCTTTCCTTCCTTCATTCAAATTTCATTCACTCATCTTTATCTTGTCCTGTTTGCTTATTGATAATTCCTGGCAGTCAATCTCTGTGGCAAACCATAATGACCAAGTCCCGTGCCGTATGGTAAGAAATGGAAAATAGACATAGAAGATAATTGTCGTTTAATAAAACTGCTCTAAAGAAAGCCTACCGAGGTAAATATGACTCTATTAATTTTTCTGAAAAAAATTAAAAGAACTGAAGTTCTAGGAATAAGTCAATGTCCAAGGTCAGAGAAATCATGGTAGCTGGGACTGCCAGGGTTTTCTAGCTTTAAATTGTATTTTCTCTTACTGTGCCTCGTTATTTCCCATAGTGCTGACTTGGGTGTTCTTGTCATGGCCTGAGGCAAATTCTGCCTTTGTCTTGAATCTGGAGAGGAATAGAGAAGGAGGCAAGCTAGAGAAAGACCAAAGGCCTCCGTTCCAGGGTTGGACAACCTGGATATCTTATCACACTACTGTGTAACTGCCTACACCATGTCCATGTAGACATTAAAGACACAAACCTTCATAGATTTATTCTCCATAAGCAAGAATAACTGCCAGGCTTTCTTTAAAAGCATCACACAAAAGTCCTCCATTGATACCTGGTGGCCCCAGAGCTCACATATAAGCCTTTAAGATGCTAAAACAAGTTCCATGGATGTAACACAAAGGCCCAAGTGAGCTGGGAAACTGCCTTTCTGGAAACATAGAGCTCTAATAAAGAAATCATACATAAAAAACTTAAAAGGGTGGCCAGCTTTTCTTTTCCTCTTTCCTCTGCACCTTATAAGTAGGAAACTTGGCAGCTGAGAGAATGTGTACGATGTCTCTCCTGGAAAGAATTTACCAGACCAGACCAGGGCATGATCTGAAAGACACTGCTGACTGACCGCCAAGATGGGCAACGGAGCTAAACCTGAGGATCATATTGGTTGCCATGTCAGAAAGCGGTGGAATTGACAAATAACATTGCCAATAAAAGCTTGTAGATTTTACACTGTGGTTACATCTCCAGCAGAGTTTGTTAAAAGATTGGAAGATTAGTGAGCTGCACTTACTTTGTCCCCCAGAAAAGTAAGTATTTTCTCTTCCAGTTCCTTCAAACCGAGCTTAGTATATTTCAGGAAAGAATCCTGTTAGCAAATTCTTTTCTGTTTCTGCTGGTGTTCTTGAGTAAATCCAGAAACCGTGAGCCCCTGTGCCTCAAGGCTTCTCAGGCCATGTCCCATCCCACCTCTCCCCGCTTCCTAGTTAGCTTTGCCTCATGCTTTGCAACTTAGCTCCTGCCAGACCATTCCTAAAGCACCAGTCAAAGGTAAGAGACAATATCAGACAGGGGGACACTTTAAATGTGGTTTCTAGGAGTTAGGGTGAGGGAAAAACTGGTACAGAAGATTTGGGGGGGAGTTTTTATGAATGATATTTAATACTGGGTCCTTTATATGTTGATCCCAAAGCACAAGATGGACATTTTAGGTAAATCCTACTGCAAAATGTGGACTTTGTGTGTCACTGATGGAAGATGATGTAAAATGTAAAACTACTACTCTGAGAGATACTGATAGCGGTAGAGACAGAAAGCGTGAGCACATGAGGCACGAGGGCATCTCTGTTCCTCTGATCAGTTTTCCACTGGACCTGAGGACTTCTCTCTTACAAAAAAAAAAATGCTAAGAAGTAGGGTGAGGGGGTGAAGACCGGAGGAGGGGAAGGGGGCAGATGAGAATGGGTTCTGTGTCCCCTGCTCTGTTCAGGAAATCATTTTTCAGCCCCATTCCTTGTTTCCTTCTGGCTTACCTACTAGAAGAGTGGCATTCCCCTCCTCCTGCTCCTGAGAAAAGGAGCACGTTTCAGCTCAGCCCTGCTTTGT
>LOEQ01012664.1:11348-36154 GCA_001685075.1 Bramus lutescens
TATCAAAGGGGGCCAAGGCAGTTTCTTTATTAACCAATGAAAGTAACACATAGACAGATGACCCTCCTACATCAACAAATGGTTTACATGTTGGTGATCTTCACCATAGGAATTTGAATACAAACAATCTGATTCCAGAGTTCAGACTCTTCCTACCATTTATTAACTGAACAAAAGTTATTAAAGCCTATTTTGGAAAGTCTTAAGAATACATACTCAGTTTATTTCAACCCCAGATTCATAGAAAATAAGGATGATTTGAGGCACAGTGTGTGGTACCACCACAAGGGTTACAAAACAAAGGATCTTTCGTCCTTTGATGTCTTAGAAAAGGGATAAAACTGAATTAAATATGTTTCAGTAAAAGAATTTGAAAACATTGTACTGAGCAATGCCATATACTACCTTCCTGGGAAGTTGGAAAAATACTTGCAAAACTAATAGTTAAATGATAATGCAGTGTATAATATGTTAAATACTAAAAGGGTAAAAGGTATGATGTCTGATGTGTGCATATGGTATGAGAATTACAACAATCATCATATGTGTGTTCATGGCCCTTTCTCAGAAAACTTGTCTACTTCCTTTCATGAGGACAGGGAATATATATCTTGGGTGACAACTTTTCCCATAAATGAAGTAATGGGAAAGATAAATGGCTCATTAAACAGTAACAGAAAATTAACAATACATATTACTGCTAACTTACAATCTTTTACCAAACAGTTGTAGAGAAGAATCAGACAAATCTACAGAATTGTTTCTTTTGTCATGCATTAAATTATTTAGATACTCATTTAATCCTTTTAATTTATAAACCATTTGAGAGTATTTAATCCATGAATATTCTTCATTCTCCTGTGTTTACAAAATTAGTAATATCAGGTGCTTAACATTTATCTCACAAGCTCCAGAATTATTTCACATTAAATTTTCTACAGATTACTTTCCCTCTATATATATATGAATATATATATATATATTCAACAATTGCATTATTTCAGCTTCAGGCTGCTCACTTTGATTTGAATGACCCCTGTGCCATACCACTTTCATGTTTTAGACCAAACTAATCAGAGATTTTGTCTTTCTTTCTTTCAAATATAGCCAACCATTTTCTAGTCTTCAAATGGTAAATTTATTTCCTATGTTCATTTTCTACATACCACAGACCCAGACACTTCTGACACTACACTGATAAAATAATATAAGTGATAAGCTTCTCCTCTTCATGTGGATATTTTTAGTTTTCTAGGAAATTCAGCTTGTTTCTGATTTAAACCACTTTACAACTTTGAATTATTGGGGTGACCTACTGGCTTGTGAATATCAGAATAATGAAACATTATCAACAGCTTTCTAGTTTATTGGCAATGTGCACATTAAATATGTTTATGAGCATTTTAAGAAATTCTAAAGTTATATTCTAAAAGAAAACTCCAGGAATCCTGCCAAATATTCAATGATTTGGCTGAGATTCAAGAAGAGCTTTATGGGGCACAATTTTATTACCCCATTCTGCATGACATTGATTTGCCTTTGAACTCAACTAAAATCCATTACTCCATAACTCATGTTAATCGGTATATAGATAGGAAATTTCCTTACCACAGCAATATTTCTCTCAATATATTTTATTTATTAAATTTATTGGAAGCTCAAAATCAATCGATTTCTAGGAGCACTTCAGAGAGTAATAAAGGATGATACTGAAATGTGTATATTGCAGTAAACCCAGCCTGACCCACAGCACAGTGGAGACTTAAGATACAGGTCACAGAATGATATTTAACTTGTTTTTATGAGTTTGTGAAATTTTTAATTAAGAAGTAAAATATATCCCAATAACATTGGATAGCTCTTAAATGCAACTGAAAAGAAAACTGAGAGAGTTAAATTACTGGATGTCTTAATACATACATAATATGCAAATATATTGTTAACGTCTTGACTGATTCATGGTGTGACTACTTTCAATGCACTACCTGGAAGATCAAATTTGACAAAGAAATTTAGTCCTGAAGAAATAAATGTGCTAACAATAATTGAGAGCTTTAAAATGGTTCCTCTTCCTCAATATCCATTTATAAGTACTGGAACACTAAATCAAAGAAAGGTTTTGAGAATGAGTTTAATGACATCAGAAGACAATAAAAGCTAAGATGCCAAGGAGTTGGAAGAAAGTGACCACACCCCAATTAATTAATTCGTAGATAGTGTCTCTGAGGTCCAAACACACTGTAACAAATCTAAACGATTTTTTTATTTATATGTATGACACAATATATTTTACTCATAGACATGAAAGATTAAAGAGGAGAATGACATGGATGTTCCCTCTGCAGCACACACTGCAATCGTCTCATGCATTATGAATCAGGATTATGGGGCAACAGAGTAGAGCTGATGCTACAGGTTCTTGAGAGCTGACCCTGAGAATGGGAAAGCAGAAGAACTGGCCCCACCCCTTGCCCATGCTGAAAGGGGTGAACTAGCCAGGGCAATGCTCTAGAGGAGGTCACCCAGGTGTTGAGAACAAAGAACAGCTGGCCAGCTGACCAACCCTCTAAACACCCAGGCCCAGATATTTCTATTGGGTTATGAGTTGTCTCACCCTAATATACACTACATTTGTGATCTGCTGGAGCACCTGAAGGGACCAGTCCTGCAATCCAAAGCTGCAGGATCTCCATGACAGGGCAACAACAGGGAAGCCAAAAGGAGTCCCAGTGAGAGCCCAGCATCAATAATGCAGCAGAAACCAGTGGTCTCGAACCAAAGAAAACTTGAAAGTAAAGATATATGGATAAAGGGATTACAGTGTGCATCACTGTGCCCCACTATAGCTTCCATGATGAGACTGTTTTTTTCCTTTTCTTTTTATTTTCCCTTAAATTTTATTTTATGTTATTTTATTGGGGGATTGCAAGGGTAGAGGGTTGATATGAAGGAATGGGGAAATAAATGGAATAGAGATGTGAGAGACACAAAGAATAAATAAAAAGAAAGTTAAAACTTTTTTAAAGAAATAAAAAAAGAAGCATCATATTGTCATTCGAGAGACAACACCTCTCACTGCACAGAAAAGAATAGTACTGTCCCTACTTGTAACTGCATATAGACTTTCACCTTTGGACTTCACCAAATGGTATCATAAGATACAGACTTGCATTTGGCTTCTTTCTTTCAATCACCATTATTTCTACGATATTAGACTCTGTTACTACACCTAATGAGGCTGACCCTGCTACTCTGTGCTGTTTGCCATTATTACGTGAAAGTGTGCATTAGACATCCACTCACTGGTGGTTTGTGGTGATGCTTCTATGATGGTTCCATCTCTTTAGCAGTTTTTACATTTTTATTTTAGAATTTCCTTTTTGTTCTTACCTATAGTGTAATTCATAGGATATAGAGTGTGCACATATTTAGTGTTGTTAGATATTGACAGTTATTTGAAGTATTTTTCTTCCTATCAACATATAAGAATGCTATAATTACAAAGCACAGATCTCTGAGTGTAGCAGAATGCCATTAGGAATTATTTTATTGTTGCATTTTTCTTTGTTTGTTTGGTTTTTTGTTTTGTTTCTTAGAATAATAAATACATTTGGTTTTACCCTGAGTCCCTAGGCTATCTAGTCTCATGTTCTTGGTCACCCAAGCACTATTAGTGTCAAGTATGAGTTTCATTCTGGGTATGGTTACTCCCACAAATTTTGGACTATCAAAGCACACTAGTAAATCTTGCAGGCAAAACCCCAATGAAGAGCGAAAGGTTTTGTGGCAGGTTTGGTGTTTCTGTTTCTCATTTGGTAGCCTGAAGAGTACACCCTATACCAAAGACTCTAGAATATAGAAATGAAGGCTCTATATAGGCACCAGTTTGACTTTTCCAAGTTCACTGAGTTATGTAGATCTTATCTTTAGCAAGGGCAGCTTGTTGACATTTATGGAAAGCAATTTAGAGTCCTGCCAACAGCCTGGATTCTTTAGGCATTCCTTTGGAACTCTTTGGCCAAAAAATCAATTAGTTCTAACCCAGTCTATGAACTGTAAACTTCATTTGGTTACAAAGTCTCAACTGGATCTCTGTCTCCCCCATTATTTGGCAATTTCATTTAGATACGCTTACTATTTGGATATATTTTAAGAAGTTTCTACTGTATTAGGTTTCTACACTATCCACCAAATGCCTTGTAGTTTTAGCTGTCTCTCCCTTTATTCCCTTCTTGCCCTCCCTCCCCTTGATCTTTTCATTGTATCCCTGCTCCATCCATCCCAAACTATCTACTCTATTTCCCTTTTTAGAGTGGTATATCTGCCCCCCTTTCCCAGTCACCTACTCTGTTTCGAATTTCTGTGGGTCTATGGATTTCAGCTTTGTTAACATTGACTTCACAACTAATGTTTTTCTCAAGATTCATGCCAGAGAGATCTTTGACTCTCATGGAATTCCCATTGTTGAGGTTGGTCTAATTACAGGAGAATACACATCGTATTTTTCTTTCTGGGATCGGATACCAATCAGGATGATTTTATTTCTATGTCCAATATTTTCTCATTTTACATAACTATCCCAGTTCTTATCCCACCCCTCCTCTTGCTCCCCCCACCTTCTCCCACCCCAGTCCCCCATCCACTCCACAGAGAGGGTAAGGCTTTCCATGTGAAGTCAACAAAGTCTGACACAATATTGGAAGCAGGACCAAGTCCCCCCCTCACACACCTATGTTTAGTCTAAGCAAGGTATAACTCCAAAAAGAATGGCGTTCAAAAAGCCAGATCAAGCACTAGGGATAAATCCTACTCACACTGACAGTGGCTCTACAGACTGCTCCAGTCACACAACTGTCATCTGTATCCAGAGGGCCTAGTTTAGACCTATGCAGGTTCCCCCAGCCCGGAGTAAGTGAGCTCCCACTAGCCCAGGTTAGCTGTTTCTGTGGGTATCACCATTATGGTCTTGACCACTTTCTCATATTATTGCTCCTCCCTTTCTTTGACTGGTTTCTAGAAGCTCAGACCAGTGATTAGCTGTGGTCTCTGCATCTGCTTCTATTAGTTGCTGGATGAAGGTTCTATGATGACAATTAAGGTAGTCATCAATCTGATTACAGGGGAAGGCCAGTTAAGTCATCCTCTCCACTGTTGCTTAGGATCTTAGCTGGGGTCATCATTGTGGATTCCTGGGTCAACATGTATTTTTAACTTTTGCTACTTTTAAAACATAAGGGAACACATATAGCCTTTGGATTAGATGAAATTTGGTCCTACTACTAAGGCAAAGAGCTATCAGGTACTTGACATGACTTGAAAAGCATTAGTAGGTTTTTTTTTTCTATTCAAAATAGACTCAGACCTAAGAAGCTGCAATGGTTTTGTGTTGCTGTTGGCAGAAGTGTGTGTCTTGACCTGACATGAGGTTTCACTAAGTCCAGAATGCAGAAAAAGACTCAGTCAGAGTTCTCAGCACAGATTCGTTCTCTCTAATATTCTACTTGCTTTCTAGGTCTCCCCAAACTCAATGTGACTCTACAATTCAGGGGCTTTTCTCACTCTTGATGCATATCTTTTTCTGAAGAATGTACTTACTTCCTTTCCTGTTCTCAGGGATTCAGTTTAGTCACTGCTTTCCAAGGTTAAAATCCTCTTATTTCATCATTTGAAATAAGACATCTTTACAGTATTGAAATGTAATGTAAAATAACAGAAGAACCCTGTTACCTCATCAGGGCTTTTTGCTTATGTCACTAGTACAGTAACAGATGGTTCAGAAGATGATTTTTTTAAAAAAAAGTTAAAAACAGTAAAATTCAATCTATCAACTATAAAGAATATGTTTCCTGCTTTCTTAATAGAAATTTTATCTTAAAGATGGTAAAGTAATAAGAAAACATAGAAAATTATTATATAAAGCATCAAACAATTGATAGAAATATCTTCTATCTATTTTCTTCTAATAAAAATGCATTTTACTACTGCCACAAGGATGAGCATAGAAATAAACACTAAACAAACATTTCTGCAGAGTACTCCATATTATTTTGATTTTTTTCACTCCAGTTTCTTTGTTTTGTATTTTCATATATTTTCTCCATTACAATTATATCACAGTTAATTTTGGTTGATTCTCTCCCCGCTCTCCTTCTTATATCAGGAAATCTTCAAATCATCATCTTGTATTTGTGTAACTTTCCCTGCGGCCTGGTAAAAGTCCCTGGCATGCTACCATCTTGAACATGTAACGTCTGTGACTTTCATTTTCATTCTTTATTGTGGGTGGATAAGAGGGATGACTGATCTCAGTTTATCATCCAGGTCAGCCCCACCCTACCTTTTTCTCAAGTGTCAGAATAACAGGTCTGTCCTTTTAGCCCCTCTTCTACTTATTTATTTATTTATTTATGATTTATAATTTAATATTTTTAACTGTTCTGAGATAAAATCCAGAGCCCATGGTAAAATTAAATAAATAAATAAATAAATAAATAAATAAATAAATAAATGCCCTACTAAACCCCCAGGACTCCATCTTCAACCCTTCCAACCCTTTTCCTCTACAGTTTAAAATCTGTTCTTTAAAATAGTGAAAGGCAAATTTGTGGATGTATGGGTAGCATTACTAAGGAGTAGTCAAAATTATAAGCTTGCACTATGTCTATTGAAATAAGAAAATTTTAGGGATGACATTAAATAATGTAGGAATTTTTCTCAACTGTGTCTTGAGATGAGTTTTATAGAAATAGCCTTTATCAATGCTGTAACCATATTATTCCTAAAACTATGGTGCTGGCAAGTACAAAGTTGGCTCTGCTTCTCTCTGAGCCCTCCAAACATAGAAAAAGCCTTGCTCATGAAGAAGTGGTGATACTATGATAGCTCTAATTACTACTGCTGATATTTGAAAAGCTGGCGATTGTTTCTTTGAATTAGACACCGGGTGCTTCTCAGTCCCACTAAAAAGTCTCCGTGTGATTACATCAGAGATTCTAAGTTACTTGTCCCATATTGAAAGGTTCTGGTGATGAACAATACTCACTTTCCGGGATCACATAAATAATTCCTTTGCTCTTCTGCTGCTTCTTCAACATCCTCATGCAAACTGTATTTCTCCAACACATCTCCAAATATATCTCAGTGAGTCTGTAAACAGACTCCTCTCCATCACTTAAATGACCTTACTTGGGTAGTTTATATCTTCCTTTCTCCTCCTTTATTTTGTACTTTCATTCTTGCCAGTAATCTCAGAGATCTGTGTGTCCCAAAGTAGTTTACACTCCGAGATGAATTGTCCTGTGGTTCAGTCTCATCCCATACAGAGACTGTGGAGGTGAAAGCTTGGGAAACATTAACCAAACTAACACAGGGACCAAAACTGAGAAAGTTTATCTAGTGATATTCTTTCTGAAAGTTATACATTTTGTGTAACTTCAAATGCTTGAATTTGAATGAGGAAATTTTCATTTAAATGGCATTATTCACAGCAGTATTTGCATTGTTTACAAGTAACTTAACAAGAGATAAGTCATGAGTAGATAGAAACTAAGCAATATGTAAAGCAAGCTCTTGATAATCTCATTAATCACAAAAATACAAGCTACAAAGTCTAAGGTTTCTGTTATTGTCATTTAAATTTTTGTAGACATTATAAAATTCAAATAATATTTTTAGTGACTCAAAAGTATACATATTAAAGAGGAAAACACAAACTGTAAGAAACTTTATAAATTAAAATCAACAAAATTAGTGTAATTGGTAGTATTGATAATACCACATGACAAATATTTGTGGAAATAAAATTTATAAAAAGATATAAGAATATACTTGAACTATAAAAGGAAATAAAGCATAGAAGCATTATACATATTTTAAAATATTACTAAATTTCTTAAAATACAACTAGAGGATCAAATACATTTTTTCTTATAAGCTTTGTATACAGACATATAGATACCCTGCAAAGCACTATAATGCTATTTTCATGAAATTAGAAATTATCCAAGAAACACTTATGAAATATTCAAATTTTAGTAAATTTTTAAATGCTCATAAATAATTATGATATTCTATGACGTATTATCAATGGAAACCAAGTGTTCAAATCTATGTTAATTTAACTTGGATGCTATTGGAAGCAAGTTAAAATCAAGGCCTAGGTTGATGTGTGCTAGTGCTAATACGAGTATGTATGTATGTATGTATGTATGTATGTATGTATGTATGTATGTGTATGTTCATTAGACTGAGTCACAGGAAGATACATTCTCCAAGGTTAAGCTAATAATTCTTTTTATTTTGTTCCTACCTACTCAACTTTTATGCCTTAAATACGTTTAAGATAACCCGGCTTGCTTCTATCTATAGTGTTCTTGCTTCAATACAGCACCAGGGACTATAATACTTCTAAAAGTTTAAAATAATACGGAAAGGTTAAAATAAGAGTTTTGGCAATTCAAAACAGATAAATTTAAATGCAACATAACACTTTAATTATTCTTAAAGTTAATCAATTATTGAGAAAAAATAATAATATGTTAAAAGCAAACTTAAAGCATGGTGTCATAATAAAATCAGCAGTGACTTAAAAAAACAATTACCTGTATATGTAAAAGGAACAATTTAGATTATCTGGTATGATTTTATAAACTTATGTCTTTATTTTTAGGTGTATGGGTACTTTTCTGCATGCATGCTGCTGTACTGTGTATGTGCTCTAGCTGCAAAGATCAGAAGAGGAAGCTGGATCTCCTAGAATGCAGTTATAAATGTGAGCGGCCACATGGATTCTGAGAGTCAGACAAAGGTCGTCTGGAAGAGCAGACAGCACTCTCAACTGCTGAGTCATCTCTCTCAGCTCATAAATGATGATTTTAGGCTTGTGTGCCCCCAGGACTTGAAGAAAGCCATAAAGCAGTGCACAGGAGAAAGTGGTGGGAGAAAGTTGAGGAGCTGTGAGTTTTCCTTTTTTCTGTTTTACCCACATTCTTCTACATACTCACAGTTCCAGACTTTGACTTCTACTGTAATTAAAATTACTTTAATTCCTGCTTTTAATTCTTTTGCATAGAGGCTAAGAGCAAAGAAGAAAAAAATCCTTAAAAGTTTTGAGGTAATATAATTAAATGTATACATATATATGTATATATACATATTTGTGTGTCTATCAGTCAGTCTATCTGTCTGTATGTGTGTGTCCGTGTGTGTCATATGTGTTTGCATATATATTTATATATAACATTATATATATATATATATACATATTCCTAAAATCTAAGATTATCGTGATTCCAGTAACCTGAAACTGAAAGAATTGAAGATCAATGCCAGGAACCAAGTTAATGTTATTAAAGCACAAGTTGGCAAAATTTATATGATGATCATATGTTAAAAGTTGGATTTCTCTGGGCTTCTGTAATGCACTATCTCTCAGAGTCTGTGCTTAATGATGTAAGGATTCAGCCTTTTCCTCCCCATACTCTAACAGACAATTAGTTTTAATTCTTCAAGATCTAGAAACATAAAAGAAGCCAGTAGTACAAATGGAAAGAATGACCTGAATACTAAGGAGTTGAAAGTCACAAAAGCCTGCTGAAGAGGGAGAGAATGCTCAATACAGGATATGAGACATAAGAGATAAAAGTAGGCAAAATCATTAGCATTGCTTAATAGATTTTAAATCTAAATCAAAAGGAATATAGAGAGCTAACCAAAATATCCATTAGAAATTATATGCTATAATCTTTTTTTTATAGGAACACCTGAGCAAAAACTTGAGATTTATTACAGATATCCAAGAATGTGGGTCCACTCCAATGTGTAATACAAACTGCTTTATTTAAGTTACATGAAGTGTTAAAGATTTAATCTTATCTCCAAATGATCTATATTACTCAGAGCCATGGGCTATTCTTGCTTTTTCATACACTAAAAGCTAACAGGCTGTTTAAAACTGTGCCTTGGTGAATGAAACATGTTTCGTATTCATTTTATTGTCTTTATGTTTGACAGTGGCATGCATATATACAATGAAAGAAGATGGTATATAATGCCCAAACCCTATCCAAATTCCCTACACCTCCCATACATGACCCCTATCTATTTTGTATCTTTAACTTTCTATTTCTTTTCTTTGTTTTTTTTTTTGGTTTTTGGTTTTTCTTTAAGTCCAGTTATTGTTACCTATATGTGAATGGTTGCATAGCTATACACTGGAGCCTGAGAAGCATTGAAGTGGGCATATGTTTACTAAAGAATATTGTCTTTCTCCAAGCAACAATCTACTACCAATAGGTCTTCTGTATGAGGTCGAGCCGCAAGATCAATACCGCGTTGTTGTTGGGATTTTGGCAAGCTCGATTTCCTGTAACTCTTACTGATCACCAAAGTTTCTGTGAGTTCAAGATGCCAACAGTCGTGCCATGTTCAAAAAACCTCACTTACAGCATTATCACCTATTCTCTAACCCTTGTTTTCGTTTGTTTGTTTTTGTTTTTGTTTGTTCTTGTTTTTTAAGACAGGGTTTCTCTGTAGCTTTGGAGCCTGTCCAAGACTAATTCTTGTAGACCAGGCTGGCCTTCAACTCAGAGAGATCTGCCTGCCTCTGCCTCCTGAGTGCTGGGATTAAAGGCGTGCGCCATCACCACCTGGCCAACTCTTACTCTCTTTTTGCCTCGTTTTTCATAATATTCTCTTAACTTCATTAAGAGTATGGCTCATGTAGATGTCTCATTTAGGCTGAATACTCAGACTCTTGTTTACAACATTTTCGCTAGTTATGCATCTCTCCATTGGCTTTTCTGTCATTGCAAACAAAGAACCTTCCCTGAGCATCTTGTCAATCTTATACCCAGTTCTGTGGGTAAAAATATAAATATTTGGAAAGCAGTTTGATAGCACACCTATTTAGATAAATGACAATAACCGGCTCTGTGTTAGGACCTATGTCCCCCAAGTCATGGATTTTGATCAATATTATGGCAAAAGGCATAAAATTCCCTATTGTGGAGTTGATCCCAGACTGAATCAGAAAATGGTCAGTTCTTCAGAAACAGATACGCTGCTATTGTACCATTAGGTGTAACATGCCTGGAAATTTTGTATTATAGCATGCAGAATTCATCACTGGATCAGACAATTAATATCTTTTCTTCCCTGAAGCCTGAAAGCAGTTTTCTGGCACTGTGAAAGCTAGACGTAAGTGAGAAAAATTTCATCCTTGATTGAGATTTATTTATTAATGCCCTGCAAACAAAGTGTTAGGTGTCTTCATCCATGGGATCTTACCATTAGGTATGGCAGGTAACAAAAGGCAACAATGATAGACTGTACTATACCTAGACCATCAGTGACCATTACATTATATAGAGGTATTTCATTAGCTGTAAAACAATTAAGTGCCAATTTGCCAGATGAGATGATCCAAAATTAAGAAAACAGAATAACATCAGACATAATACTTAATCAGTTACTGACAGCATAGGAATGTCTTGTTCTATATTTCCGGATATTTGTTCTACAATTAACAAAAATGTTGCAATGTGTTCCATCTGTGTGTAATGATTAATTTTATCTTCATTATCAATTTGATTAAAGTTGGAAATGCATAGGAGACATGCTTTTCACTGTCTGTGAAGGTATTTATAAGGGAGATTTAAGGGGGCTATTAAGATCAAATAGGAATGTGAGTGTCAACATAGCACAAACTGGGGACTGATACCCCTGAATAAGAAGGGAGAAATAAGACAGCCAGTTAAGCATCCATATATATCCCTCTTCATTCCCTTTTTTTCTGGGTGTAGAAAGTAGAGACCAGCTGTCTTGCAGTCTTCCAATCATGCTAGGCCTGTTCTTTCCACAACACTTTCCCCTCAAACTGTGAGTCAAAATAAACCCTGATCTTTCTTGTTTTTGTCAATTATTTCACTACACCACTAGAAACCTAACTAACATGAAAACCTGGCATCAGAATTGGTGTCATTGCAGTGATAAACCTTGTCATGTTATTTATAGGCCTTTGAAACTAATTTCTTGGAGGGAATTGACAAATTTTGGGCTGTGGGTTAGAGAAGTCCTAAAATGCTTTCAGAAGAGCTTATTGGCAACCTGAATAGGGACTTTTAAAGATTGAAATGCTGAGAAAAATTCAGACAGTGGAGGACTAGCTCTGGGTTTTTCAGAAACAAGGATTCTATTGTAAATTGGACTAGAGGCTATTACTGCTTTACTCTGGCCAAAAAAAAAATGTGCTAAAGTTTAGTTTTCATCACCATAATTTTTCTAGAACTATAATAAAAGTAACAGACTCCATCATTTGGCAAAGGGTATCTCATGACACTGAAGGGATCATGTTTTAAAAAGGTTGTTGCATTTACTGAAGTTTGTAATGAAAGCGCAGAACATGAAGATATCCAAACTGTGTGTTTGGCAAACAAAAATTTGCTTAACATTTTGATATGATTAACTTTATATAGGAAAGTTATATACAAAGCATTTTGAGCACAATGAAAATAAAAACAATAATTTTCAAAGATAATAGATAATGTCCCTTAAGAGAAAGAGCTTACATATTTAAGGGCCTGGCTTGTAAAACTGAAGTCGTTTGGAAGAAGAGGAACTGAACAGAATGATGCTTAGAAACAGCCACAACGGAATAAGAGTGGGCATGCATGCAGATTTGGTGTGGGACAATGGTCTGTTTTCTGTTAATTATATTTTAAATAAACACTGATTGGCCAGTAGCCAGGTAGGAAGCATAGGTAGGACAACCAGACAGAAAGTAGAGGTGGGTCAAGGAGAACAGGAGAATTCTGGGAAGAAGGAAGTCCTCATCTGCAGTCGTGACCCAGACACAGAAGAAGCAAGATGTGACTGCCTTGCCAAATAAGGTACCAAGCCATGTGGCNCAACCAGACAGAAAGTAGAGGTGGGTCAAGGAGAACAGGAGAATTCTGGGAAGAAGGAAGTCCTCATCTGCAGTCGTGACCCAGACACAGAAGAAGCAAGATGTGACTGCCTTGCCAAATAAGGTACCAAGCCATGTGGCTAGCATAGACAAGAATAATGGGCTAATATAAGTTACAAGAGTTAATATGAAGCCTGAGCTAATAGGCCAATCAGTTTATAACTAATGCAGACCTCTGTGTGATTTCTTTGGGACTTATGATTGTGGGAACTGGGCAGGATATAAACATTGGTCAACACAGATTCTGCCACAAAGTTACAGATTATCACAACTGGGTTGAAAACCAAAGGAGGAGTTTATTAAGTCAGAAGCAGATATTGGCAGCATTATGCACATGGTGCTGATTTTATAAGTATGAGGAATGCAAGAGCTAACTGTATAGTCATGGTGACTCAACCTAGGTTCCAAAGAGGTGTTGAGGCCAGATTCCTTGATAAGGCTCTGAAAGGTCACTTCATGAAGTCTTGAAGGTACTACCTAATGCTCAGTGAAGACCACAAGATACAGGAGATAAAAGCTCCATGAGATATTCACTAAGGAAAGCCTCAAACTCAGAAAAACAGTGGATCAAGACTAAGATGGAGACATTTTCTGTCAGAAAAAGAAGTGTGGGATAAAGCCTGTGGATCCCAGAATGGCACTAGGAGCCCTTGGTACGGACTGAACTGTGCAAAGTTTCTTATTTGCTCTGGATTTTGATCTTGCCTTGGTCTGATCTTTTTTTTCCTATGGACCCCATCCCTCCTTTTAGCATAGCTCATGTTTTTGATGACATTCAGAGCTATAAGTTTTCCTTAAATCTCTGAAGAGACTTTATACTTTTAAACAGTATTGAAACCATTAAAATTATAGGAACTATTAATGTTGGAATTATGCATATTTGCTTTATTAGATTATGTTGAGTCTAGAAGGATGAGGGTTGAAATGTTATATTTAAGAAATATGTGTTTGGTGAGTGGAGCTACATCTCAATGTTAAGAGTAATTACTAACAGAAGCACGAGGACTGGATCCCAGCACCACATTAATACTGAATATCATATACTCAGAAGCACAGTACTAGAGAACAAAGTTATAGGAAGAAATGTTGGGCTTGTTGGACTCCTAATTAGTTGAAGAACACAAATGAACACAAACTCTAAGCTGAGTGGAAGAATATGTTTCAAAAAACAAGCAAAAGAATCATAGAGGTACATGCCCAATGTGCTCCTCTGGACTTCTTGGATTCACAAGAAAATGCACACCTGTACAGATTTATGTGTATACACCATACTTACACACACACACACACACACACACATACACACACACACACAAATGATGTTTTTAGGTGTCGATTTGAGAAACAGTGGTTTTACAATGGTTAATTCTCACTCTCAATTTGATTGGATTTTGAACCACCTAGTAAACACATCTTTCAGCATATGTGTAGAAATGAATTCATTGAGGTTTATCTGAAGATGAAAGGTCAAATATGAGTGTGGGCAAGAATATCCATAAACTGGGATCTCAAGATGAATAAAAAGTAGAAAAGGAGGAAATCAGGCAAACATTAGCATGCTACACTCTGCATCCTGACTGTGAACACAATGTGACCACCTGTCCCTTTTGCTACCTTAGTAAAATTGCTCCTGCCACAAAACCTTCCTCCATGGGATGTGCTGTCCCCTCAAACTGTCAGCTAATGCTACTTTCTTAAGTTACTTTTCAAGTAGTTTGTCACAGAAACAAGAAAAATAGTTAATACACTCTTTTATATAAAATTAATCTTGTTGCTTTTTCTAGAGTCATTTATATCATTTCATTTCTAAAAGACTGTGCAGCTAAGCTATGTTGTCCCTATCATTTGCTTTCAGCTGGGCTTATCAGTGCACAGAATGTTACAACTAGGTGAGATTATTGCAAGTGCTTGGAAATGAAACGTAAGTTTTAAATGTATAATGGTATATGTTAATGTACTTATTGAAAACTTGTAGATGTAGCAGGGTTTCTTTGGGCCACAAACCAGATTGTAAAGCGTACCATGGAGACTTCTTACTAGCTATGAATGCTCAGCCTTATCTTATGCTTGTCCCACTACCTCTTATAACTTAATTTCTACTTTTTCCTCAGGATTTTTGCCTTTATTTCATTCTGTATGTTCTACTTTTCCTGCTTCTTCTGTGTCTGTCTGTCTGGAAGCTTCCTAGATGACTGATTCAAGGTGTCTCCCTCTCTCTTCCCTTCTTCTCTTTTACCTCAGAGCCTAGATTTCTCTTAATGCTTTTTTTTTTTTTGCCTGCCACTCCTGCCTATTCCTCTACTGCCTAGCCATTGACTGTTTGGCTTTTTATTAGACCACTCAGATACCTTAGGCAGGCTAAACAACACATCTTTACCTCACTAATCAAATGTAACATAAACAAATGTAACACACCTTTACATAATTAAAGTGATATTACACAACATGTATACTCAAGGATTACAAGATTAATGGTAAAGGAACTTGACACCAAGCTTGACAACTTGGGTTAGACTGCCAGAAAGCATGTAGAAGAAAGAGATCCAGTTCTCAAAAGTGTGTTAGCCCATGGATGACTCAGTTTCCATCTGGAATCAATTCTGACTTAAAATACTCATTTGAGTTCAAGTGTGCCTGCTCTGTCTGCATCCTTGAGGGCTGTGATAAAGTTCTGATCAAGCCCATGGCGAAGAGATTTTGCCCACGAGAAAAGAATACATTGTCTATTAAGAAGTAGAAAAAAATGAAGCTGTTTGCTGCTAGCAGAATTCAAATGAGTGATGAACCTGCTTACGTTTTCTCCCAAAGACAGTGCAGGAAGATGGTTGACTGATGGTATGGCTCTTTGTTCTGCCTTCTGCCATTGATCTATATTAAAGCAATTTCAGAAATAAACTCTGGGCTATTTGACTGTTTTGGCATGACCAAACTGACCTGCCAATTCTATCCTGTGTTTTCTGTCTCAGTTTCTTTTATCTGATACTTCCTTAGCCTTAACGTCCCTCAAAACCAGGAACCGTAGCTGGCTATGTGAGAACAGGCTCCTATACAAAAGATTCCCTCTGACCGCCACCTTTGTGCCTTCATGCTCACACACAAACAAGCATTTTTTAAAGTGAGAATTCTATGAAATTCTTAGTGTTATTATTGCTCATATGCATCTTCTGGTTAATGATCATAACTCTTGTTAAGATTAAAGCACCCATTTTTTGTTATCTTCTATTGCCTATGTATTTTCAATGAAAGGAAGATGGAGGGAAGACAGTGCTAGTTTGCACTCATCCTCTGGTAAGGCATTTAAGGTCTGCAACCTTACCTATTCCAACCAAAATCAATCCAAAATCACTGTGAATGTCTCAGAACATATATCTTCTCTTGTTCTCACTGGCTTCATTAAGACATGAAACCGAGGTTAGATAGATGCTGAGGGGAGAGGCCAGTTAACAGGGATGTTGAAAGCTTGAGAACTCTGACCCTAACTACTGTGTGAATACAGATTTCGCTTTATTTGAAGTTTAGTTACGTCTGACATCTCTGGGAAACAAGATAAGGAATTCTGCTACAGGTCTAGCCTTTGTGTACTGCATACCCTGCCATGAGCAAACAACTAAGAAGTTAAACAACTGCAGAATAGTTTTGTGTGCAATTGTCGCTTTCTGTGATTAATTTCGTTAGTCACTGAGATTTCTAAGGAGAAGCACATTATTACTATCTTCTCCCAATGCTTCACAGATCACTTCAACAATAAACCACCATAAACTAGGCCTCTTCATAACCCTGATTTATATAGATTCAATGACCTTGAAAGATCATGCACTGTCTAGTTACAACACAGAAGGTTTTCTTAGTGCACAGTATATTTATATGATAATGATATGCTTATTGGAATGCTCAATGAATTCAGATGATTAACTTTTCTACTATAACAGAAAATACTGGTGAATAGATGCTGTTGACAGCCAATAGAAAATAGCAAAATTCAACTTTTTCATAATGTTCTCATTAAAACTGCCGACTCCAACAAGCTTGCTGCAGCTGCTTCTGCAATGCTTACCTTCTAGTGCACTGGATTTCAATTTGTCTTACAGTGAATAGAGTTTCAGCATCTTCATGTTTATAATAAACAACTTTCAATACATTCCACACTTGGGGAATTGTCCTTGTTCTTTGAGCCAGAAATACTATGTATGCTTCTTGGCAGCCTTCTAGCCCCTGGGATTTTAGTTAAATAAGAAGTAGTTTGAAAGAATATAGTATGCTAGGATGAGAAATCCAAAGAATTTAAATGACTTGCTTGTGTTAGATGCCTTTTTCGAAAAAAAGACACAAAGAATATAAATTTGATTATTTGCATTTTGAGCACTTACACACACATACACACAGAGGCATAGACACACAGCTTGTTATACAATAATTTATCATCATAACAGTTAAAGATTTAACTGAAATCGACACTTTATATTCTATAGATATTTTATTTGACTTAATCTTGGACATCATGTTGTTTATGAGAACATTATAAGGTTGTTGTATTCAGTGGGAAAGTCTGTCAATATGTGATGGAAGCAGGAATTATATTCTGGAAACTAATTTTTATTCAAAAACCATTCAGATAAACACGAGAATGAATAGATCAATCTCCACAACTTGAGACTATTTATTATGAACCATAGCAAATACAGGTTTACCAAATGAATGAAGAAATAGTTATAATTATTTTGTTTATGACTCTTTTGAACATGAAAATTCAAAGCAGGGTGAATGCTGATCTTGGTCAACTTTGTCACCTTGACAAGAGCAGCGAGACAAGTCTCTTGATCAGAGGTATTAGATGGATTTTGTTAATGGAGGTGAGATGACCAAGCTTATAAGTAGGAAGTGCCGGTCCCAGGGCTTAGGTCCTAGACTGCATTAGATAGAGAGGATGGGATGGAGACAAGTAAGCATCCCTCCCTGACTCCTAACTGAAGATGCAATGTCATCCATCAGCTGACTCAGATCCTGCCCTGAAATGAGGAGCCATAATAATCCTTTTTCCTCGTTAAGTCGCTTTGATTAAATATTTTGTCAAAGCAAAAATGGAAATAACTAATACACCATATGATTTCTTCAATTACACAGTATGTATATTTTCTAAAGATTTATTTACCATATACATGAAGAATTTTATTTTCTATCTGTACATCATTAAGTAAAACTTCATGCTGAGAAATATCTACAAAGAATTGCTTTTGGGAAACCTATTAAAAGTTACTTTTTAGTAAGTATACAAAACAAAGGTATACATCTGATTTGTTCTGAATAAAATTTATTTCTTGCGGGAGAATTTAGACCACAGAATAATTTGATTTTGTGGGCTTTATTTAGTAAGTAATATGCTTACTATTTCCTAAATATGATTAAATGGAATTAGATTTGTATAACCATAAAAACCAGGTTTTATTTTTGAATGATGTTATTTTTTAAATAGCTAACATCTAAGGGTATTTTATAATGAAAAGGAACCAAGATTGGGCCAATGAAAAATCTCATCAGGTAATCCATATCTTATGGTCTTTGTTTGATTCCAGGACTCACAAAGGCAAAAAAGAGAACTGACAACCACAGTTGTTCTTTTGGCTACACACCACACCACACCACACCACACCACACACACACACACACAATTGAATAGTAAACTTTAAGAGAATTTAGCATTATTTAAATAACTGTCAATGAAGTTGAGATTGCAAATTCATACCGAATGCTCTGTCCTAAAGGAGTGCTACAAAGCCGCCATGAGCACAAAGCAGTGAGCTCATTTTTGTAAGCGCTGAACACTTTGTTGGCAGGTTGGGTCCTCTGGAAGGTAGAGAGAAGCACTGGGTGAAACTTAAGCAGGCTTGACAGAATGGGGAACTTTGACACAATGATAATCTGAGGCAACAGCCATGCATACTATGGGAAGGCTTCCTGTGACTGTTCAACCAGGGAGAAGAAGAATACCCACAACCACCTTACAACCCTCCCCCTCAAAAGAATGGTCAAAGGGGTTTTTTAATAGAAACCAGTGTATACTCCCAAATGAAGGACTTATGCAAGTCAACCAGCTGGTCAGATGTGATGTACCACTGATTTGAAGTCCAGATCATACTTACCAGACCTGAAGAACACAGAGGCAAGGCAGCCACCTCTATGCTTGTGACTGGTCAGTGTAGCCTGCTTTCGCAAGTGCACTCCTCAGCACCTCTGGGGCTTCTTTGTTCTCCAGGATGTTAGATGCAAACCTGTCCACATTATTCACATTGGTGGCATTCTTTGCGTATTTCTCCATGATGACTTTCTTCAGGTTCTGGTAAACCTCTGCTCCAATAATCATGGCTTCCAGGAAACTGGACACTACTGCAGGGAGGATCATGGACTCTTGCATAGCTAGCTTGTTGTCAGCTTGAGAATCACCCTTGATCACATTGAAAGATGGTGCCTGCAGGACGACTTCAGGGTTATTAGCCAACTCAGCAGTGTGATGGTAAAGGGGCTTCCCTTTTCCATGGCACAAACTCTGCAGACAGCTAGTGACACTTGCAGAATGGCATTTGCACCAAATTTAGATTTATTTTCAGTTCTATCCATCTAGACCATCAGAATGATTTTTCTACAACATTCAGTTTCTTGCTAACCATAAAGGGTGCCATAGCTTTATTCATGTGTTCAACAACCTTTGAGGCACCCTTTCCCATGTAGTATGTTTTATCCAGGACATCATAGACACCAGTGGAGGCACTGCTGGGCACCACAAGTCAGAAGAGTCCTTTTGAGGTGTGGAGATCAACCTCAAGAGTGGGAATTCCATGAGAGTCACAGATCTCTCTGACATGGATCTTGAGACAGACATGGTGAATTTCTGGCCTTCAGATTGTTGCACAGGAAAGAAAGAGAGGTTTCTCAGATGCTTTGGCAATCCTAGCAAACTTGGCAGAAGTTCATAGCCAGAACAGGTGGTTCAGGAAGAAGTAACTAACCCTACTAGCATTGCCAATACTGAGGGAAGGAAGTTCTTCACAGCCTCCTTCTCAAAGTGAGCCAAATTGCCTTTGTGACCAAGAATCTGTAGGAGCATAAGCTGGGACAGTTCAACAGTTGGGGTGTGAATCCTGTCGGTCTGGGAACTCATATTTTCATTGCTGACCCGGTGGTGAGATTCTGCACTGGGCGGATCAAGGCTGATGCCCCTAGACGACCAGAGCGCCTGAGAAGAGCTGGACTCTAGGACAAGTTTGCCAGAAGGTCCTTCAGAAATCCCCTGGTCAGGTAAAGAATGAGCTAGAGATTCCTGTAGCCACCAGATGTTTAGACTCTGTCCCTGATGTCCAAGTTGCTCAAGGCAGACCCAGAGCTTGCTCCTCCCATGCCACAGCTTCCTTAAATATTCAAAACCATGCCTGACCCCCTGGAGCCCTGCTGGAAACTACAGCTTTGTAATTATATAAATAGGCCCTAATTATTGTTTCTGTCTGTGCAATTAGCAAATAGTGTCTGGAGCGCAGAGTGTGTGTCTCTAGTGTGTCCGCAGGTAAGACGACCCCTTGCAGCAGTTCTACATGCAAAATAAAAGCCTCAGTAAAATTGGTCTTTAATTGGTCCATATCAAGGAAAATCTTTGTGGGAAAGAAAAAGGACAAAACAATTAGCAAAGTGGGGAGAAAGAGGGATAGAAATAGAAAATGAGCAAAGAAATCAACCCTTGTCCCCAGTGCTCATATATCTGGCCATAAATCAAGTATGAATAGGCAAAAAAGACAAAACAGGAAGTGTGATAATCCATTGAATATGCGATTAAGATGTTGTGAACTAACTGAATTACAATGTTAATCTTAATTACTAAGAAGTTATCATTCTTTAACAAAAATGAATAGACAGTTGTATATTAAGACTAACTGGTTAACAATAAACAGAAAATGGTTTATATGAAGAACATAAAGCCCAGGATTGGTCATTTGTATTATTAAATGTATACTAGATTAATGATGCAAAATCATATAGTGGATGAATAATTTTGATTTTTAATGACTTACTTTTAGGTTGAATAAATGAAAGGACAAAAATGGCAAAATATAAACAGATAGCATAAAAAGATTTATAGTGAAAAGAAATGCAAAATTTGAAAAGAAAAGTGGAAGGTCATAAAAGGAAAAATGTAGACACTAACGTCTAGAAATTCTATAAATGAGAAATATTGACTCCAAATGGACACAAAGCCAGGAACACACATTCTTACTAATAGTAGTCTCAGCTTTGTAAGCAGTTTTCTCTGTACCACAACATCTGTCTATATCTCTACTAGAGTTTCATGAAGCATTTGAAGGACAAGTAACTGAGGAAAGGGGCTTCTATCAGTAATATTATTATTATTATCATTAGGTATTAGAGTACTAAGTCTTACAATCTAAAGGAGTGTAAGTGATAATAATTTTGAGCTTAAGATATTATGGAAGAGTGTTTTGAATTGTTGGAATAAATTAATTTAACGCAGTTAAGGAGTATTGGAAAATTAAGTTTTAATCAGAAACAGTGTGTTTCAATTATAAGAAATATACGACATTAGAGACAATTTAGAATGTTGTAGAAAAATAATGTGATATTGAGCATTGAAAATTAATAGTTATTTTACCTATCTTCTTTCTTTCTGTTCTCAGACAAGTTTGGGGTTAATTAAAGTAGATGGTATTGTAAAATGTAGAAAACTTTCCATGCTCATTTTTAAACAACTTTAAAATAATAGGATGAAAATGTCCATGAAAGCTAAGTCCCATGGATGTATTTCTACTTTTTTCTTATGCTCTTTGAATTCGAAAAATTAGTATATTCACTATATTTGAAAGTCAGGACATTAAGAGCTTATCTTGTGTCATATGCTAGTTAGAGGCTGTTCTTGCTATGTGCATACCCCTATCCTGTCCATAGGGGAAGCTGAAGACTAAATTGTGAAAACATGAAGCTAGGCTATAGTATCAAGGATGATGAACATGCTGAAAAACCACACTAAAATTGATCTTAACTTTAAATGCCATCATTCATTTGAAAGTATGGATTTCAGATGATTTTAATATTTTTTCACAAACCTCCCATTTTCAACTAGCATTTTCCACTGAATAGTATTTGCAACTTTAAATTGGAACTCTGAGACCTACCTGTAACACATGTAAGAATAAACACACTGTGCTCTAAATTACTTTTCCTTAATCTCAAAACGTTTTTGTATCAATTTAGGAGTTTGAGTTTATGAATAATGAGCTAGTATTCTCTGGTTACTTATCAAGAATCACTTTGTACCGGCATGAGTAGTCTTCAATGGAGAATTTCAGATCACAGTATTTGTTCTAAGAACGAATAATCACTAGAATTAAACCTCTCCAACTACTGGATTATTCACCCAAGAAAAATAAGTCAACATTATTCATTAATCCATCCATCAATATTTTTTCATTCTGAAGCAATAGTGTATGAGATGCACAAACTTAAAAGTGCTCTTTATTTTTTTAGTGATATATTGAAATGTTTGTTGCTTTTAAACATCTTGTTTTTGTTTCTTCAGAATCACTTTAGCTGAATAAAATAGATTCTTCATATATATAAAAATATATATGTATATATGTGTATGTATATATAACAGAATATGTTTGTACCTCTATATTATATAATACATATACATATATCTATATATATATATATATACATATGTGTATACTGAAAATGTCTAAAATATTTTAGAATTGCATGTTCTGCACAAATTTGAGCTTCTTAACTCATTGCATTATGGATTCATAGTATTACAATTCATACCTATGGTCTCTCTGAGAGGATATCTTTAGACTACTGAATACCAAGACATACAGGGCACATTTGCACATGACTTTATTAGTTGTGAATTCTGTTCATGTGCAAGTAGTTCTTGGAGTTGAATATTGTTGCATCTTTTGTAGAAAATAATAGCATCTTTTTTCAAATAGCATATACATTAATATCTTTATTCTAAACATGATTGAATTTCTATCTCTAAACACTATATTTCACATTTTTGATCATAATTAAATAACTTTTATAAATGAAATTATAGCAATAATGATCAATGAGAAGGAATATATCACTCATAAAAGTATTTTGTCTTACCATACCAGTATTGTTTCTTACTCAAACATATTATGCTTTCTTCTTTAAACATTGGCTAATTCTGTACTCAGCATTTGAAGACATGCTGAGGAAGGCCACTAATATTGTTGATGCCATAACAGCATCAAAGATTCAATACCAAAAGAAAATAGAGAAGTTTGTCACTGTATCCACAGTAAAAGTAAAAGCACTTGAATTTTGGACTAAGATGTACAGAAACAAAAAGCATTTAGCAAAGATGTAAGGAAAGATTCTTACAAGGCTGAGTTCATTGATAGTACTCACGTTAATTCCCCCACAGAAAATAAAAGCCTGTCTTGATAGCAAGAGCGAGGTTGCTGCATAAGGAGTTTTCCTTTTATTTTATGAAAACTATTTCAGTACTCAAAGCTTGGGGGCATTTTACTCAGGATTACTTTATACTGCTTCCATGTGTTTCAGCTACAAGATAGGCCTAAACAAGTCTTAAGAGAATGTACAAATATTCTTTTTATGTCTCTGTTAGTTTAAAAAGATCATGTAGCTGCTTTTCCAGTGGCTTAAATTTCCAGAATATCTTCATATAATGGTTGTGTAATTCCTGAATCTTTACAACATAAACCTTAAAGTAACAGAATTCATCATTTGGATATCCCTAAACCTAAAGTTTCAAGTAGACATTGTGATTTTTGCCAGCATCATATAAACAATTTTGAGATATTTTCAGATCACGTCAAATATTATTTATTTGTCTTTAACATTGCTAAATGCTCAAATATTATTTTTTGGGAAAAAGGCTTAATTTGAAGTTTTACTTGTTTCTAAGTACAGAAATTCAACGAAATAACTTGTCAGTCACAAAATAGAGTCTAAGCTAACTCTGTATATGCCTATTATTTATATGTTTGAATTGATCAGAAGAGAGAGTGGGTTATTAGAAGATCCTGAATTATCAAACAACTCAATCATGCCACTATAAGACCACATTACTTATAGCTTAAATCATGCTGCAAATGAAATCCTGTTCAATCTAAAGCCAAGGACAGTCAATGACTGTGTGTGTTTGCTAAGATTTAAATAAAACTTATCTTGAACAAGCCTAATACAAAATTTCTCTAAAGAAGTACTTCAGGTTTATTAAAACTTAAGCCTTTTCCCCTTTGGGGAGTATTAGCTAGTATTGACTAAATTTCTCCCTTAATTATTTCCTTATAATAAATGTGTAGGCAAATAGAATATATTATAACTTCTGCTTATGATACTACATTAGTCTGGATGAACAGAGAAGGGATGCTTCCTAATTAAGTTATAGGCTATTTTGGTTCTATAGGTTTCCATGGCAATCATTTTTGTTTACCTATTAATCTCATTAGATCAGTTTTTGTTTTTATCAGTTCATATCATAAACAGTGCCACAAGATGGCAGTGTTTCAGAAATCACTCTTTAGAACAATTATTCCTAAAATGCAGTATCATAATGATCAAAACATGTTTAGTTGCCATTACAAGTGATTAAGAATTAATGGTACTATAATGGCTGTGTAGCAATAAACTAGTCGTTTCATTTAAGTACTATAACTGTCAATTTGATTGTTTCAATACATTGGAAAGCTTTGAGACATAAATCAACTGAGGCTTGGGGACTGTCAGTAGATTCATAAATCTTACAATCACTACATGGTGGTATACAATTGCATCCTTTGCTTGAAAAAAA
>LOEQ01012665.1:1352-14533 GCA_001685075.1 Bramus lutescens
TGAAACAAGGTTTTTCTGTGTAGACTAGGCTCGTGGAGAATCGCCTGCCTCTTCTCCAGCCCCACCCCCCAACCAGGCTGGCTTAATTTTTGATAACTAATTTGACCAACATTTTCTTTCCCCCTGGAGGAAATATTACCTTCAGATGTAGCTGATGGTGGGATTTTTATTTGTTTGGTTTTTTTTTTTTTTTCCCTCTGTTACCCCAGTTTGGGTTTTAGTCAGCACCAATGGTATAAATGAGTCCTTGGTAACTAGAATGTTAGGTTCCTAGGGTTACAGTATCAAGGCTTTTAGTAAATAATTCAAAGGAGGTTAGTGGTGAGGGATTTTTTTTAATTGTTTTTGCTGGGACTTTAAAGTGGCCAGTGTTACTTAAGCAAAACAGCCAAAGAAAAATGTCTTCCTGGGGAGCTAACATTTGGCTTCACCTAAAAAGCAATGCATTTCAGTCCATAGGGCAAAAGCCAAAGGCTGAGAAGCAATGTGATCCAGCTCCAGAAGGTCTCTATAAAGTATAGAAGGGACTGGAGAGCTAGAATAGCCTTTTAAAAGTGCTTCCTCCTCCTCGGGCCTCTGCGACAGCACACACACACACACACACACACACACACACATTAAATCTTAAAGCACACAAAATCTGTTTCTGCTAATGGTGACTTGAGTGGGAGGTTAGTCTCCTGAACGCTGCCCTTTATTTCCCCGTTGGTTAAGTAACTTGTGACTCTTTCATTGCTTAACTATGTCTTGAGGCTTCTTTGATCTTGGAGGCTCCTTTCCTCAACCCCTAAGAGTCCCACGTCTACCATAGAACTTACTTTGATGTGAAAATGTTTTTGGTTATCTTTTTGTTGTTAGTGTGTTTGCTTAGGTTTTTTCTTGCATGGGGGGGTCCTCACCGGCTAGCCTGGAATTGGCCAGTGTAGACCAGGTTGGCCATCTGCCTACCTCTGCCTCCTAAGTGAGCACTGGGTTTAAGGGCATTGGGTCACAGTTGTCGTATAGAAAGTGAAAATCCATGACACGGGTGTTTTGGTTTTTTTCCTCCCTCAGGAAGCTTTTGAGGAGGCCCTGGCAGCTGCGGGAGACAAGCTCGTAGTTGTGGACTTCTCGGCCACATGGTGTGGACCTTGTAAAATGATCAAGCCTTTCTTTCATGTGAGTATAGGAGCCCTGGGCTTCAAGGCTGCCCAGGGGTCACAAGCTGGGGTGAAAGGGTTGATGATGGATGGCTGTGCCATTATTGTCCTTTGGGAAGTCAGTTTTGTCTGTCTCGAGTCATTTTGTTCTTTTACATTTGAAACCTGGACCTCGTGTGAAATTAAGGCCTCAAAGTCGCAGTGACAAATTATTTTCCCCTTGAGAAAATTTGGTTTGGAGACAGCTGTGTCACTGCTTACCTAGTCTGCAAGCTGAGTTTTTAGACCTGGCTGGTGACATTGAACGGCAGAAAAGGAAGGGAACTTATGGCTTGCCGTGCAAGCCTGGGCTGAGTTGGGCCTTTGAAACCCACACTGGAAAGCAAACCGGCTCCCAGAAGTTGCCCTATGACTTCCATATACATGTATAGCACATGTGCAGACATAAAGTAATAATAATCCAATAATAAATAAAATAAGAACTTTTAAATAAATAGAAATTTAAAATTTTTTAGTATATGGAATTGGAGAGATGTCTCGGTTAAGAGCACTGACCGCTCTTCTAAGAGGACCTAGGTTTGGTTTCCAGCATCCAAATGGAGGGTCACAACCTTCTATAACTCTAGTTCCAGGGCAGTCAGAAGAGCCCTCTCTGGCCTCTGCAGGCACCAGGCACACACATGATACACAGACGTGCATTTAGGCAAAACACCATCTGCATGAAATAAAAGTAAATAAATCTTTAATCTCTATTACATTTCCCTTGAAGAAGCTTAGCTATGTTGACTACCATTATCCAGTTCTAACACTTTTTGGTTTATTTTTAATTTTCCAGTCCCTTTCTGAAAAGTATTCCAATGTGGTGTTCCTTGAAATAGATGTGGATGACTGCCAGGTACGTAGTGAGAAACTGGATGCTGCTGAGCGACTCGGAGGGGCCTGTCCTCTGAAGAATACCCTGTTCTTTAAAGTAGAAATGGAAAAATAATACTAGAAGTAGGACTTTGTATGAGAAGTTTTGTTTGGGAAGAACGGGGTATTCCAGATATGGGTTTAATCCTAGGTGCTAGGAGCGTTGTGTGGCACTGTCTAAAGTGAGCGTCTAAACAGTAGCACTCAGATGATGGAGGCCTTTGTGTTGCAAAGGCCTGTATCCTGCATTCTGTATCCTGTATTCTGTGATGCTCTATAGATACAAGTGGACTTTGGCTCTAATAGATGGTAGATTGGATAGTGTCATGGAATTGTAAGGCTGCTTTTGAGATACTCCCAACTTCCCGTGGCATGGGAGCTGTATTCACAGGCTCATTCTAATGGTGCTTGGTTTGAATCAGTGGGAAAGCCCAAACGTTTCAGTGAACATTGAAAGCCCTGGTACCTTGGAGAGCTGGGAGGACTTAAGCGGAAAGTTCTTGTTATACACTCGGTTCTGTTCTGTGTGCCACATATTGATTTATCTTTAGCACCGCCCCCCATACTGGTATTGGCCCTGTCTTATTTAGAGATGGGGAGGCTGAAACGGAGAAGTTGTTCTTGGAGTTGCAGAGTCAGTATTTAAAACAAGGCTGTGGGGCTCCTCTGCCATTGCTCTCATCTTCTCCCCGCTTCCCCCTTCACACACACACCTCTTAGGAGTGCAGGTCAGGTTCTTAGCATATGACCTTTCCTCTCAGGGGCCACTGGGCTGGAAAGGCCTGCTTGGGATGGAGCACCAGGGCTGCTGAGGGATACATGAGTACTTGTGCTTGCCCTGTGGAGCAGGAAGGAGAGAATAGGTGATCGCTAACTCAGTGGGCTGGGCTCCAGCACTAACTTGCTGGCTTCTGCTTTACGCTAAACTCCCATCTTCCTCGAGTCTTGTTCTCTGCCTATAATCAGGTCTCCATACCCAGCCCTCAGCCTGGCAAAGGTTCTGGAGGGTCACGTAGGGTGTACAGCTGTCTTCTTTAAATGCCCAGCTCCCACCATGCCCCGTGTGGTTCTTTTCTCAGTACACCTTCTGGCCTGTCCTCTGTTGCAAAGATGAGTGGTGAGCGGGCCGCCTGGCTAATCCCTGAAATAATTACATGGAAACTGTATTCATTTAAGCACTGCCTGGCCCATTANTTATTAATTAACCAATGAAAGCAACAGATAGATAGAAGACCCTCCTGCATCAGTCTTTACTTGGTGGTGGAGGCATAGGAAGGAAGGCCCCTGTAGAACTGAGGACAGGTACTCCTTCTGCCTCAGTCCCTCCCTCTGGAAAGATAGGTGAAGCTGCTGGGGACATGGTGTGACAGCTTCTTGTCTATTTGAGACTCTATAGCACTCTAAACGTCTTTCAAAACTTGGAGTGACCCTGTGACAAACGGGAGCCTTTAGCGTTGCTTCTATACTCCGAAGACTATTATAGACAACCTGATAGGAAGTTCGTTACACACCTGAGTGGGAAGAAGTCCTGTAACCAATTCCAATGGGCAGTTTGGCCCGCACCTGTAATGTATGGGGAGATGATTTTATGATCACTGAAAAATACACGTATAGGCCCTTTTGAAAATGTTAGTATTGCATTGGTGGCCAAGGGGGTGGGATTCATATTTTGTAAATTAAACCAAGAGAGAAGTCCGTAAGCTTTCGAATACCATGTGCTTCGGCTTTACTGAGAAAGCTAGGCCTGGATTACTAAGAGCTGAGTGACTAAGCATGGTTAGTGTTCCTGTCACTCTCTAGAAGGCTGTCCTAGCACTAAGATTTGGTGTGATCCTGTTGCACATACTCAAAACATCTGAGATTAGGCTTTAAGGAGGCAAACCAGGTCAGCAGTTACCAGGGGCGGGGTATAGTCAGTGATTAATGCAGGGAGGGCAGCTGGGGATTAAGGGGCTGGTTTACAGCTTGCTGCTGCTGGTCTCATGGCCCTGTGTTGGTCAAGACTCAACTTGTGAGCTCTGCCGAAATGGGAGGGTTTTTTTTTTTTTTTAAGTGAGAAGTAGGGGTGTGACCCTGGGTTAAATGAGCAGATGGTGAGAGAAATGCGGGATCAAGAATGGCATCTGAGAAAGTGGTGGCTCACACCTGCAATCCCTGAGCATCTTAAGGGACTACAGAGAGAGATTCTAAAAGCCAAAGAAATAGTCTGCGGGTCTTTCCGATCCCTCTAAGAGTAGGTGTCGCCGCCTGTGGAGCATCAGCTGGGAGAGGGAAGACCTAGATGGTGGCAGGTAGAGTTGTACATCAGGCTTTACAAATGGCCATAAAAGCTTTCCTAGACGGCAATGCTGCTGTGTTCGTGGGTATTGACTTGGCATGGTTAAAGTGTCAGTGCACCCAAATTTAAATTTAACCCAGTCTAAAGCTGCCATATTTGGGGAATTGATGATAATACTCTGAAATAATACATCTTAGCTACTTTAATTAAACATTGTTTTAAACCAGCACTACTTAACTATATGTTAATAATTAACCATTTATAATTAACCTGTTGCTGGTTTATCTTGTTCTCTGCTACTGTATAAATCTAGAAGATAAGACGTGTAGGAAATACTGGGCATATGAGAATGATAGGCCCTGGAACAGCTTTTTCTGTCTCTGCTGGACAGAGACGGCAGCGCTGAGGCCTTGGTGGATGGGGTATGTGAAGTCTCCTGGGTGGGCAGCACTGGTGGGTTTGATGGCGTCCGAGTCATGAGACTGAAGTATAGGCTGATGAAAGGGAGGGGCAGTGTGCTGGAGCATATGTGAGGACTGAAGGCACATCAGGAAAAACCATTTCCATATCAAGTTGAATTGCTTGAAGTGTGGTTCACTCGGGCCTAAAAAGATGGCTCTGTGGTTAGGAGCACAGAGGACCCAAGTTTTGTTCCAGTACCCACTTTAGGGAGCTCCCTGTAACTCCAGTTCTGGGGAGTCTGACACCCTCTGTAAGTATTTGTACATTGACATAATTTGGGTTTCTTTATCTTGATGAAGCACCATGACCAAGAGGAACTTGAAGTGGAAAGGGTTTATTTTGCTCACACTTCCAGATCACACAGTCCATCACAGAGGCAAGTCAGGGCTGGAGGCTGGAGCTGAAATACTGCTTCTTGGCTTACTTAGCATAGATCTTTAACAAGCAAAGTATCGTTATTCATACAGTGGAATGAGTGTGTATCATATGGAAAAGTCTGTGTGTGTGTTACAGTGCCTTCAGCATACATTTTGAAAAGAAGGTATTCATTTTGGTATGGGAGTAATAAGATTAGTAAATAATGGGTAACTTCCAGTATTATTTTTTTTTATGAGAAACTGTAGAATTTTCTGGAACCCAACAGTTAGATTTTATATTTCAAAACCCAACGATATCTGTACCTATTCACAAGTATTCAATATAAGTTGGAAATAATCTAAAAGTTCAGTAAGAGGAGTTAAAATGTGAAATAAAATACCATGCGACATTTAAAATGTCATTTTGACACACAGCAGAAAGAGTTCTTGGGGGTTTGGATTTTTTCTTTATATATATATATTCGTTTTATATGTAAGCATTTTGCTCAAATGCATATGTGTACAATCATATAAGTGCTTGGTGCATGTGCAGGGCAGAAGAAGGCATTGGATCCCTGGGTCTAGGGTTACAGATGGTTGTGAACCATCTGGGTGCTGAGAATCAAATCCAGGTCCTCCGCAAGAGCAGCTGCTGAGCCACATCTCCAGACCCCATGAGAAAATTCTAAATTCTTTAACTACAAGTTTATATGAGGATATAGTTGCAGTTTTAAAAATAAAATATATATGAGCACAGACACTTAAGAATCTGTCTCTTTAAGACCCCCTTTTCCAGAGTTTGCGATTTATTGGGGTTTTGTTTGTTTGGAGACAGGGTCTTAGAGCCCCGGCAGGTCTTGAAATGGCTGTGTATCTACGGGTGGCCTTCTCATGCTTCTGCCACTTCCTAAGTGCTGAGATTTCAGGTGTGTATTGTGTACTATCGTGCTTGGCTAAGGGTAACTTGGGTTGTAATTTCTGGCCCTGAGCCCAGCATCTTGTGTACACACCTATAATCCCAGCACTCAGGAAGCTGAGCAGGAGGATCTTGAATTCAGGCCAGCCTTGGCAATGTGGCAGGATTCTACCCAGAGTGTTCAGAGTGTTTGCCTAGCGTGTGCAGAGCCTTAACTTCCAGCCCCAGAAACAACAGGAAATAGTTACCCAGCCATCGTCTGTATATAACCCACTCTCTTAGTAAAATTGGAAAAACTTAGCAAAAACTAGGACCTGCTGGTTCTGAGGAGCGTAGTGAGGGGCTGTTGTGCTCGCTGATCCCAGTAACATCCTTTTTGTTAGTGCCCATCTCTGGAGGTAGATGTTAGTAAGGGTTTTTATTGTGTTTGTTGTATTGGTGCTCATATGGTCATGGTTCTGATGCTGGGGTTTGGGGTGGATGTTGGAAAACATGTCTGGTTTTTGGAATTTTTCCCTCTAATGTTCACATTCTTGTTTCCATCCTCTCTCCCTGCCACCTTCCCCCACACCCCAGGACGTTGCTGCAGAGTGTGAAGTCAAATGCATGCCGACCTTCCAGTTTTATAAAAAGGGTCAAAAGGTACGTCTGACTTTAAGAACACCAACTAGAGCTGGGGATAGTGGTACACACCCTTAATCCCAGCACTCGGGAGGCAGAGGCAGGCACAGATGGATCTCTGAGTTTGAGGACAGCCGGGGCTACACAGAGAAACTGTTTTTAAACACCAAAATAGATAAATAAATATGTAAAAGACAACAGCTGGGGCTGGGTGTTGTGGCACACAGTTGTAATCCCAATGCTTTGGGAGTAACCCCTGAGACTGCTGCAAGTCCAGGTCAACATGGACTACAGGGTAAAACCCTGTTTCCAAAAACAGAAAGGAAAAAAATTACCAAGTGGGCAGAAGAATATATGGTATAAACAGAAATAACTGAAGTGACTCACGAATCATGTTTCATGACTGTATGGAGCCTGGCATGATGCTGCATGCTTGTATTCCAAGACTTAGGAGGCCAAGGCAGGAGAATTGCTGCATATTTGAGGTTAACCTGGGGTACATAGTGAGTTGCAGGCTAACCTGAGTTACAAAGGGAGACCATGTCTCCACCAAAACCAGAAATAACACTTTGGCAAAACAATGTATAGTGCACATGCAGAAAGCATTGAAGTGACTTACAAGAAGTATGTCACCTCTTTCTCCATTGAAGATGATGGTGCTGGGTGTGATATTGTGATCTCAGCACTTGAGAGGCTGAGACACAAGAAACACCTTGGATTCAAGGACAGTCTTGGAACCAGAAAAGACCTTATTTTAAAAAAAGAGACATTGTCTTGCTTCCTGGACCTTTATGCATTATGCAGTGCCTAATTGAAAATTATTCTCTGTTAAAGACCAATAGTTATCTCCATAGCCTGTTCATCATTCATATTATAAAGAGTACTTTCTTAGATCTTGGCAGGTCATCTGTTCTTATTAAGAGGTATTTGTTGGGGCTGGAGAAATGGCTCAGCGGTTAAGAGCACTGACTGCTCTTCCAGAGGACCGGGGTTCAATTCCCAGCACCCACATGGCAGCTCACACCTGTCTGAAAATCCAGATCCAGGGGATCTAACACCTTCACACCAATGCACATAAAGTAAAGATCAATAAATCATAAAAAAATAAGAAAGAGGTATTTGTTGACTGGCTCCATACAGAGTAATAATAGCACTGCTCTCTTTTCGTCTTTTAACAGGTGGGTGAATTCTCTGGTGCGAACAAGGAAAAGCTTGAAGCCTCCATTGCTGAATATACTGCGTAATCATGCCCTGAGAAATATAACCAGCCACCAGCTGTTTAAAACCTGTAACTTTTTTAATTTTCAAAAAACTATGAAGTGTGGAGAGTCTATCCCCAACTGCCATCTGATTATAAATGAGGATAAAATATTAATTCTACCCTTTTTTAAACCGTCTGGAGTCTTTTAATATAAATGAGAGGTAGCCTGATTTCATCCTCTTATTTTTAGTAACATTTACCCACTGAGTTTTTGTTTGTTTTATGATTTAAAAAAAATAGTAATCTGGAGCAACGGCTCAGTAGAGCATTGGCTGTTCTTGCAGTGGACGTGGGTTTACTTCCCAACACACACGTGCATGGCACCACATGTTATTTCCGTACCAAAGGATCTAATGTCCTCTACTAGCCTCCCTAGGCACTAGGCATGCATGCAGTACATGTATATACATGCATGCAAGTAAAACATGCACATTAAAAACATTTTTTTTATATCTTAAAAAGATTTAGAAGAAATACTCTTATCTTAATATAGTTCTAGAAAAATCTCTTGTAATACAGTTACATTAAAGTCTAGGGGTTTTGTAGTTTTCCTTTAATAAACATTAAACTTGGAGATAAACAGAGTAGGAAGTGCAAGTGATTCAGAAAACTTTGTTCCATTGTGAACAGCAAAAAAATGGGATTGCCTGGCGAAACAGTTTTCAGGTTGATACTGAAAGTCATAGAATTAATTCTCAGTCTTAGGCCATTAATCTTTGCAATAACTTGTTGGTAAAGATGCTACGGTTCCCAGTCACCAACGAAGACAAGCCTATAAGGATTAATGTTCCCAGCAAGTCAGTGGGTCAGCTGTAATTTGAGCCAGAGAATTGTGACTCTAGAATACAATGCTCTTAGCAAGATTGATGCGTGGTAATGATGGGTTTCTTGCCTCTAATAAAATTAGGGTGATGAACTTGGAATCAGTGATTGACTGGAGGAATGTGTTATGGCTAAGGTACTAGCCTGGTATATATCTAAATAAGGCCTTGAACTTTTATAAAGCAGAGAAGGCAAACTAGGAAGGGGCTGTGTGTGGTACATTGTGAGGCAAGAAGAACCAGGAAACTGGCCACAGTAACAGTAGCAGTGAGACCTGCTCCAGATCAGGTGGTTGAGCAGAGTTCTGTGAGATGGTGGAGCTGAAACTTGATAGACGAAAAGGACTCTGACTGCTGAGGGCCAAGGAGTCGGGTTTCCAGATGAGAACACAAAGAGTGCGAGGTGAATGAGAGAAGGATGGAGTGGCAGAACCCAGTCATCCCAGGCCACTTGTGTGGGTGGTGGGAAGCTGCCGGAGGATAGCTGGCTTCAGATGGTAAAGAAGTTCAGCATGAGAAATGGAGATGAAAAGTGAAAGCCAGATGCACCTCAGCAGGTACCTAGGGCAGACACAAATCGCAGTAAGAGATGGAGGGGGGGGGGCTTGGGAGAGTAGGGCTCACTTTCTAACTAAACACCTGGGGTACTGTCTTTGGTGGAGCCTGCTTGTTTGTTCCTGGCCACTCATACCCAAAATAATTACATAGAAACTTCATTTATTAAGTCACTGCTTGGCCAATAGCTTAAGTGCCTTTCTACCTAGCTCTTATATCTTAAATTAACCCATTTCTATTCTGTGCATCACCACGAGGCTCATGGTTTACTGGTAAAGTTCCCAGGTATCTGTCTCCTTTGGTGGCAGCTACATGATGTCTCCCTGACTCTACCTTTTCCTTTATCTCTTCTTGGAATTCCCACCTTGCTCTATTCTGCCCTGCTAGAGGCCCAAAGCAGCTTTATTAACCAATGGTATACAGAGGGGAATTTCACATCACTGTCTTGAGGGTCCAAGCAAGCAGGTGAAGGTAATGAAGTCTAGGAATCTCCAGTGCTTTCAGACTATGTTCAAATGAAAAGGCTGTGGAGGGCTGTTGGGTACTTTGTGTACTCTGCAGGGCAGCACTGGACACAGAGCTAAATCCCTGCCTCAGCATGATGCTTGCATAAAGTTCCACAAGGCTAGACAAGAACAGGAGTTAGAAGGCATTACCATGTAGATTCCCTTTAGNGGCACTAGGCATGCATGCAGTACATGTATATACATGCATGCAAGTAAAACATGCACATTAAAAACATTTTTTTTATATCTTAAAAAGATTTAGAAGAAATACTCTTATCTTAATATAGTTCTAGAAAAATCTCTTGTAATACAGTTACATTAAAGTCTAGGGGTTTTGTAGTTTTCCTTTAATAAACATTAAACTTGGAGATAAACAGAGTAGGAAGTGCAAGTGATTCAGAAAACTTTGTTCCATTGTGAACAGCAAAAAAATGGGATTGCCTGGCGAAACAGTTTTCAGGTTGATACTGAAAGTCATAGAATTAATTCTCAGTCTTAGGCCATTAATCTTTGCAATAACTTGTTGGTAAAGATGCTACGGTTCCCAGTCACCAACGAAGACAAGCCTATAAGGATTAATGTTCCCAGCAAGTCAGTGGGTCAGCTGTAATTTGAGCCAGAGAATTGTGACTCTAGAATACAATGCTCTTAGCAAGATTGATGCGTGGTAATGATGGGTTTCTTGCCTCTAATAAAATTAGGGTGATGAACTTGGAATCAGTGATTGACTGGAGGAATGTGTTATGGCTAAGGTACTAGCCTGGTATATATCTAAATAAGGCCTTGAACTTTTATAAAGCAGAGAAGGCAAACTAGGAAGGGGCTGTGTGTGGTACATTGTGAGGCAAGAAGAACCAGGAAACTGGCCACAGTAACAGTAGCAGTGAGACCTGCTCCAGATCAGGTGGTTGAGCAGAGTTCTGTGAGATGGTGGAGCTGAAACTTGATAGACGAAAAGGACTCTGACTGCTGAGGGCCAAGGAGTCGGGTTTCCAGATGAGAACACAAAGAGTGCGAGGTGAATGAGAGAAGGATGGAGTGGCAGAACCCAGTCATCCCAGGCCACTTGTGTGGGTGGTGGGAAGCTGCCGGAGGATAGCTGGCTTCAGATGGTAAAGAAGTTCAGCATGAGAAATGGAGATGAAAAGTGAAAGCCAGATGCACCTCAGCAGGTACCTAGGGCAGACACAAATCGCAGTAAGAGATGGAGGGGGGGGGGCTTGGGAGAGTAGGGCTCACTTTCTAACTAAACACCTGGGGTACTGTCTTTGGTGGAGCCTGCTTGTTTGTTCCTGGCCACTCATACCCAAAATAATTACATAGAAACTTCATTTATTAAGTCACTGCTTGGCCAATAGCTTAAGTGCCTTTCTACCTAGCTCTTATATCTTAAATTAACCCATTTCTATTCTGTGCATCACCACGAGGCTCATGGTTTACTGGT
Source organism: Bramus lutescens (assembly GCA_001685075.1). Lineage (NCBI taxonomy): Eukaryota > Metazoa > Chordata > Mammalia > Rodentia > Cricetidae > Bramus > Bramus lutescens. The sequence goes on from LOEQ01012665.1 coordinate 12,624, forward strand.
AAAGTTCCCAGGTATCTGTCTCCTTTGGTGGCAGCTACATGATGTCTCCCTGACTCTACCTTTTCCTTTATCTCTTCTTGGAATTCCCACCTTGCTCTATTCTGCCCTGCTAGAGGCCCAAAGCAGCTTTATTAACCAATGGTATACAGAGGGGAATTTCACATCACTGTCTTGAGGGTCCAAGCAAGCAGGTGAAGGTAATGAAGTCTAGGAATCTCCAGTGCTTTCAGACTATGTTCAAATGAAAAGGCTGTGGAGGGCTGTTGGGTACTTTGTGTACTCTGCAGGGCAGCACTGGACACAGAGCTAAATCCCTGCCTCAGCATGATGCTTGCATAAAGTTCCACAAGGCTAGACAAGAACAGGAGTTAGAAGGCATTACCATGTAGATTCCCTTTAGAACAATTTGGGGAAATCAAGGTAAAGAATTCAGAGTGTAAAGAACCTTAACATTTGGAGATGGAAGCACAGAATAGAAGAAACAGACTTCAGGTGGCCAGAGCGGAAGTATGGACCAAATAATGCTGAGGTTTGGAAAGGTGGGAAGGAGGAGTAATCTCAGTGGTTTAGGCTGGGGTGAGAGGAGCAGGGAGGGAAGACAGACTCTTAAATGCTGCTTATACAAAGGACTGAAATTGGATCTCTGTCTCATCCTGTACAAAAATCAACTCAAACTGGATCAACAACTTTTCTATAAGACCAGAAACAAGCCATGCTTGATAGTGACATCTGTTAGCCCAGAACTGGGAAGGTCAAAGCAGGAGTGAGTTAGCCTGGGCTACCTAAGATCACGTAGGTAGGTAGATGGATTGATAATAATGAAAGTGGTAGCTGATAACGCATCAGAAACTTCTATAGTGTGATGGGGATGGAAGTCATCCTATAGGAAGTCACCCCTTTTTTTGTAAAGAAACATGTCTAAGGGTGATTTTGCATTGCTCAGAGCAGCACACATGGTAAACATGAACAGAGGCATGTATTCACTAATCCATTGTGCTGTGCTCTTGACTGTGACCAGTTCCTGTCACCTTGACTGCCAGCGTTATGACCCGGGATTGTGAGCAGAACAAATCCATTCTTCCTTAAGTTGCTTCTGTCAGGGTGTATAGAGTAAATGCTGTTCATGCTGTGGGAAATGCTCTTGTACACTGTAAAGATTGTCACTCATACTGGTTTAACAAAACACTGATTGGCCAGTAGCCAAGCAGGAAGTATAGGCAGGGCAACCAGACTAAGAATTCTGGGAAGAGGAAAGGCAGAGAGTCAGTCACCAGCCAAACGCAGAGGAAACAAGATGAGAATGGCTTACTGAGAAAAGGTGCCAAGCCACTTGGCTAAATATAGACAAGAATGGGTGAATTTAAGTCATAAAAGCTAGTTAATAATAAGCCAGAGCTAACAGGCCAAACAGTTTCTAATTAATATAAGCCTCTGTGTTTATTTGGGACTGAATGACTGTGGGACTGGGCAGGACAGAAACTTCTGTCTACAAATAGTGCCCAATGTTCGCTAACTACATCCGCATAAAACCTGAGAGCTTGGGAAGGGATTCTTGGTACCAGCATTTTCTCAGATGGGCTGTTAGCTAAAGGCAAATGGAGGTGCGGCTCCTTTAAGAAAGGCTTTCTGACTCAGTGTTAGCAGCAAAAATCTCTCAATTCTTTTAAGAGGCCCTACCACCAAACATTTAAATGGTGTTTATGAGCAGCTGGTGGCATGGACCTAGAAACTCCACAGATTAACATGGCTCCTTCCTTTACCTCCAACATGTAGCTAGACTCTCAGAAAGCTAAGGGATGGGGCGGGAAACAAAAGCAAAACCACTTCTCCAAAGTAACATATCCTTTTACTTAAACTTTGAAGTCAAGGCATTTTCAAAATATATATGTTGGATTAATCCAGCAGCATTT
>LOEQ01012665.1:14670-26268 GCA_001685075.1 Bramus lutescens
CGAACTCACAGAGATTCACCTGCCTCTGCCTCCCAAGTGCTGGGATTAAAGGCGCACACCACCACCACCCGGCTTATTTTTGCTTTCTGAGAGAGGGTTTCTCTGTGTATCTTTGGCTGTCCTGGATCTCACTCTATAGACCAGGCTGGCCTTGAACTCAGAATCTCTGCCTCCCAAGTGCTGGTATTAAAGGCATGTGCCACCACACCCAGCTACTCTATTTCTTTTTTAAAGGACTTTCTCTATACTTTTTCAGAAGGCTGTTGTAGAGAGTTTGTGTGCAATGGGGAGAAACATAAAAACATAAAACAAAAAATCCTGTACTTACAATATGAGTAAGTTGTCGGGTCACATCTCCATCCTGACTAATTTTTAGACTATATCCGTTCTGGATACCAGTCTTCAATGATTACTGTTGCTGTCATAAATTAAGAAAATTGCTGAGTACAGTGTTTTATAAAAGCATGATGTGACCTATACCTGTGATCCCAGCATTCATGGCTGAAGGAGGAGAATCAAGAGTTTCAGACAAGCCTGGGCTACTTGATGAGACCCTTCTCAAAATAGTAATAATAATAATATGTTCAATAAATAATAATAACTATCTGGTGGTAATGCATATATGCCTGTATCCATGGCATTTAGGAGATAGAAGCAGGAAGATCAAGAGCTACACAGTCAGTATGAGGATGACCTGGGCCTTAGATTTTGTTTCAAGCAAACAGACAACAAAAACCAAAGCACTGAGCCAATTTTGAAAGAATTAAGTCACCATTATTTGTAATTTCCATTATTCAAACATTTGTGTATCTTTTAGGGGTGGGGCTTATGCCTGTTTAACAGCACAAGTGTTGAGGTCAGGGGACAAGTCTCGGGAGTCAGGTCTATCCTTAAACCACGTGGATTCTAAGGCTCAAACTCGGGTGATCAGGTTTGGTGGCAGATGCATTTCCCTGAGCTATCTCACAGGCCCTGACATCAATGTGCTTTTTCTTGGGCACCAGTCATGTGGAGATAGGGTGGAGAGGGTATTAAGAAAAGGTCTCTCTATGTAGCCTTGGCTGTTATGAAGCTCAATATGTAGACCAGGCTAAACTCAAACTCAGAGCCCCTCCTGCCTCTGCCTGCAGGAGTGCTTGGGATTAAGCAACCATGTCCAGCTACCTTCATACTTTTAAGCCCTAGTTTTGACCTCTTGGGTTGCAGGGCACTCCTAACTGACCCAGCTGTGATGGTATCTGATTGCGCCCCCTGTGGGAGATAGAAAGAACTTCAGAGAGCAGAAAGGAAATGAGTAGAAGGAGCTTTAGGTTACAGGGATGAATGAGAGTAACTTACTCCCTCCTAGTTTATAGCTGTATTATAAAGTATTTCCCGGCGCTGCAGGAAAACCCACTCTGTTCATTGTCCTCCCAGTCTCAGCTGGAGCGCTTCCGCTTCTGCCCAAGCCCAGACACACATGCTAGGGCAATGCTGCAGCAGTGGTACAGACAGCTGAGGAGCACGTGCTAATATTACAGGATTTACCCACTCTTCAATTTTTGTGCGAACGTACAGGCTGAGACGTGGTGTGACACTGGTTATAATCCTTTACTCGGGCAAGAGTTGGATATTGACTCTAGAAATAAGTAAGCTTGGTTCCGATAAAACCACAAAGCCAACAGCAGTTAAGAGCACTGGCTGCTCTTTCAGAGGACCTGGGTTGAATTTCCAGTACCCAAACTAAGCAGCTCATAACTGTCTGTTACTCCAATCCCAGGGGACCTGATACCTCTTCTAGCCTCCGCCAGCACCAGGCACACAGCAAGCACAGACAAACATGCAGGCAAAACACACATATATAGTAGTAATAGCAAATAATTTGTTTTTTGTCTTCAAGACAGGGTTTCTCTGCACCGTATCCTGTCTATGCTGGAACTCACTCTGTAGACCAGGCTGGCCTTGAACTCAGAGCTCTACCTGCCTCTGCCTCCTGAGTGCTGGGATGAAAGGTGTGCTCCCATTACCACCTGTTGGGGCACACACAGATGTGTCCTCTTCCACCTTGTCTAAAGGTCAGAGTTTGAGCTTTTGCTCTCACAAGGTTGTTGACAACAGGTGTGGCTACAAATGAGAGATTCTGGCCCAGGGTGTGGTTAATTAATATTTTGAATGTTGAAGTAGATCCGCTCAACCCGGACCAAAGGTTGGAGAACTCAAATCTATTCCTTGTATAGTGCTAATGAAATCTATGCTTCCCCCCTCCCCTTTTGTTTTGTTTCTTGGGGTTTTTTTTTTTTAAAAAAAAGCTTTATTTTGTCCAGCTGAGCAGAAAGTACAGTGAAAAGGGAAACTTGCCAATCAAGCCGTTCCTGCATCCCAAACTCTGCAGGTGTTAATATGAGTGAGAACTAATGGTGCCTCCTTACAGTGAGTTATAGAACTGCACAAACCAACCTTTGGTTCAAAAGGGAGAAGTGGCTAGCTTATTTGTTTATTTATTTGTTGGTTTTCAAGGCAGGATTTCTCTGTGTAGCCCTGGCTGTCCTGGAACTCGCTCTGTAGACCAGGCTGGTCTCAAATTCAGAGATCTACCTGCCTCTGCCTCCCAAGTGCTGGGATTAAAGGCATGGGCCACCACCATCCCCTTTCGGGTTAGGGATTTTCAGTACATTCTCCCAGAGTTTATTGCACACACATTGATCTATGCACAAGTTCTTACGCCTGTAGTGCAAGGGACCAACAGAGCAGAGGCCTGGGACTTGGAATGCGGCAGCTCACAGCCTGAATAACAAGGCTAGCAGACTGGCAGGTCAGAGGGAATAAATAAAGTTCAAGTCTGCGCAGCTGGATGTACTTTGCTTCTCTGAACCTGTGTGAAAGGTTCAGAGTTCAGGGATCTGCGTACAGACGGCTGCTGGTCCTATGTGAAGTCGGAGCCCAGAGCCTTGGGCAGAGAACTGAGAAGATGTAGACCCGAAGCAATCCCTTCACTTTCGGCGGCCCTTCATGGACTTGCCTGCACCGAACAGCAGGGAGGCCAACAGACCAAACATCGTCACGCTGAACGAAGGAAGCAGCGGGACACGGAGCCATTTAGATACTTTGGGCTTGGCTGCACACTGGGAAAAGGTGCTCATGACTGGACTGTACGGCCCCCTCCTGTGATCTGAAATGAAACGAAGCGCTAGCACATGAACCCAGCCTACGTCAGTTTTTCAAGTCACTCGAATGGGTGTTTTCAGTGAGTTTTTGCCTTGTCTTTGAGACGGAGTCTGTTGTGGCTTGCACATGAAGTGTCACCCGTACCCTCATGTGTTTGAACACATGAACCCTTCAAGAAGGTTGTGAAGACTTTAAGAACCAACAAGAAGCCTGGCTGGAGGAAGTGCTTCCGTGAGAACCGGCTTCCTGTAATCCCTTTGCGCTACTGCAGTGTGATAGAGCAGCCTCACACTCCCCTCATCCCGCCCTTGAACCAGGACAGACTCACCTGTCCCCTCCAGAACTGTCAGTCAAAACAGACCACTTCTCTCTTAAGGTGCTTTTGTGAGGTTATATTTTATCATCACCACAGTAAAGGAACTAAGGCAGATCTCTTTGGCCTGCGACTTAATATTTATGTTCCTCAGGCTGGCTTCAAACTCACAGCAATCCTCCTGACTCAGCCTCCTTAAGGGCTGGGATTATGGGTATGAACCACTTTCATAACTTTTGTTTGTTTGTTTGTTTGTTTGGGGTTTAAGTAAACAGAAATTTACTCCTCGCTTTCCTCACAGCTCTGGGTGTTCCCCATGGCATCTTCTCAAGGAATTCCTTGTTTGTTTGATGGTGGTGGTTTGTTTTGCATTTTGTTTTGATTTTTTAAGACACAGTCTTATACATTGCAGGTTTGCCTCAAATCCACTTTGTAGCTGAGGTTGATTTTGAACTCCTGATCTTCCCGCTTCTTAACATTGATGAAGATTAAGAATTCTTCATCAGTGTAACATCCTTAAGGCTAGTTGTCTGACTACAGCTAAGACAGACAATAGACCTCAAGAATGTGGGTCTGCCAGAAAGACAAACTTAATATGCACTCACTCATAAGTGGCTTTTAGACATAAAGCAAAGAAAACCAGCCTACNAGATCTACCTGCCTCTGCCTCCCAAGTGCTGGGATTAAAGGCATGGGCCACCACCATCCCCTTTCGGGTTAGGGATTTTCAGTACATTCTCCCAGAGTTTATTGCACACACATTGATCTATGCACAAGTTCTTACGCCTGTAGTGCAAGGGACCAACAGAGCAGAGGCCTGGGACTTGGAATGCGGCAGCTCACAGCCTGAATAACAAGGCTAGCAGACTGGCAGGTCAGAGGGAATAAATAAAGTTCAAGTCTGCGCAGCTGGATGTACTTTGCTTCTCTGAACCTGTGTGAAAGGTTCAGAGTTCAGGGATCTGCGTACAGACGGCTGCTGGTCCTATGTGAAGTCGGAGCCCAGAGCCTTGGGCAGAGAACTGAGAAGATGTAGACCCGAAGCAATCCCTTCACTTTCGGCGGCCCTTCATGGACTTGCCTGCACCGAACAGCAGGGAGGCCAACAGACCAAACATCGTCACGCTGAACGAAGGAAGCAGCGGGACACGGAGCCATTTAGATACTTTGGGCTTGGCTGCACACTGGGAAAAGGTGCTCATGACTGGACTGTACGGCCCCCTCCTGTGATCTGAAATGAAACGAAGCGCTAGCACATGAACCCAGCCTACGTCAGTTTTTCAAGTCACTCGAATGGGTGTTTTCAGTGAGTTTTTGCCTTGTCTTTGAGACGGAGTCTGTTGTGGCTTGCACATGAAGTGTCACCCGTACCCTCATGTGTTTGAACACATGAACCCTTCAAGAAGGTTGTGAAGACTTTAAGAACCAACAAGAAGCCTGGCTGGAGGAAGTGCTTCCGTGAGAACCGGCTTCCTGTAATCCCTTTGCGCTACTGCAGTGTGATAGAGCAGCCTCACACTCCCCTCATCCCGCCCTTGAACCAGGACAGACTCACCTGTCCCCTCCAGAACTGTCAGTCAAAACAGACCACTTCTCTCTTAAGGTGCTTTTGTGAGGTTATATTTTATCATCACCACAGTAAAGGAACTAAGGCAGATCTCTTTGGCCTGCGACTTAATATTTATGTTCCTCAGGCTGGCTTCAAACTCACAGCAATCCTCCTGACTCAGCCTCCTTAAGGGCTGGGATTATGGGTATGAACCACTTTCATAACTTTTGTTTGTTTGTTTGTTTGTTTGGGGTTTAAGTAAACAGAAATTTACTCCTCGCTTTCCTCACAGCTCTGGGTGTTCCCCATGGCATCTTCTCAAGGAATTCCTTGTTTGTTTGATGGTGGTGGTTTGTTTTGCATTTTGTTTTGATTTTTTAAGACACAGTCTTATACATTGCAGGTTTGCCTCAAATCCACTTTGTAGCTGAGGTTGATTTTGAACTCCTGATCTTCCCGCTTCTTAACATTGATGAAGATTAAGAATTCTTCATCAGTGTAACATCCTTAAGGCTAGTTGTCTGACTACAGCTAAGACAGACAATAGACCTCAAGAATGTGGGTCTGCCAGAAAGACAAACTTAATATGCACTCACTCATAAGTGGCTTTTAGACATAAAGCAAAGAAAACCAGCCTACAAACCACAATCTCAGAGAACCTAAACAATGAGGACACTAAGAGAGACATACATGGATCTAATCTACATGGGAAGTAGAAAAAAACAAGATCTCCTGAGTAAATTGGGAGTATGGGGATCATGAGAGAGGGCAGAGGGGAGGAGAGAGAAAGGGAGGAGAGCAGAGAAAAATATATAAATCAATAAAAACAATTTTAAAATGTGGGTCTGAACTTCTGGGAAAGGCTCTTCAATCAATGATCAGATTCGGAATGAGCTGACTGGAAGAAGAAAGGATTATAAAGCAAGGATTCCAGCTGTCTCCAGCTGTTAACTGATTTTTTTATTTTATTTAAAATGTTTTTATTTTATGAGTATGAATATTTTTCCCACATTATATCTGTACCACATGTATGCAGTGTCCACAGAGGCTAGAAGGGGACATCCGATTACCTAATGTTGAAGTTACGGATGGTCGTGAGCCATCATGTGGGTGCTGGGATATAAATCTGGGTCCTTTAGAAGGGCAGCTTAACCAGTGCTCTTAACCACTGAGCTATCTCTCCAGTCCCGTGTTAACTGATTTCTATAGCTGCACAAAACAGTATATGATGAGCTGACTAAAATTGTTTAACCTATTATTTTTATTTTTCACAGTGTGTGGTGCGTATGTGTATGTGTGTGTGTGTGTGTGTGTGTGTGTGTGTGTGTGTGTGTAAGAATGCCACTGAGTGTGTGTGGATGCCAGCGGACAACATTTATGAGCCAGGTCAGTCATCCCCTACTATGTGGGCTCTGTAGGTTGAATACAGGTCATTACATTAGGCATGGCAGTAAGTGTATTTACTACCAGTTGAGCCATCTTGCCAGCCCTAACCTATCAATTCTTTAAAGAGGGTTTTCCTCTAGCAGAAGTGGAGCCACACCCAATCTCATAACTTGTAGGCATCAGTTCCAATTCTGCGTTGTGTGGCTTATGGGGTAGTGGAAAGAACAGGAGCATTGGTGTAGTTTGTCATGAGTGGCAAGACCTTGGGTGGGTCTCGGGCAATTTCCTGGAGACTTGAGTATCTCCTCTGTAGGATAATAATATAAGATATCTCTCTGGGGACCTGAAAAAAATGGTATGTCATATTCAAAGCACTTTTATTGGTTAGATTTGATGTTGGAAATTACCTGAATTGATCCTGAATTTTAAACACTTAGGGAAGGTGAGGGACAGACAACAGTCATGGGTCACACCAGCAGTTATATGGGGGTTTGAATGAGAGTGACCCCCAGAGGCTCATATATTTTAATGCTTGGTCCCCAGGTGGTAAAACTGTTTGGGAAGGATTAGGGGGTGCGGCCTCGCTGGAGGTGGGCTTCCCGGTTTCAACACCCCCCCACCCCCAAGCAAGATTCCTAGTTAGCTCCCTCGTGGTTGCGGATTGATGTGTGAGCTCTCAGCTATTGCTCCAGCATGGCCTGCCTCCCTGCATGCTGCCATTCCTCCCTCCATGATGGTCATGACCTCCCTTTTGGAGCTGGAAAGCTCCAAATAAACTCTTCTAGAAGTTGCCTTGCCCATGTTGTCTTACCACAGGGATAGAAGAGTAAGCAGGACAGCTTCCCCTGCTGCCTGCCACCTCACTAGGACGGAAGGCAGGCCTGAACCCTTCCACATCCGACATCCTTTGCCCTGCCTTTCAAATCCCTCATGGTTCAAATTCTTCTCATGCCTTTTTCTCAGCTATGAATGAAGGAAGAGGCTTTTTCTTGCTCTGCTTTGGAGATCTTTTTAGCTGGGCCTCCCAGCTTCCTGTATGAGGGCCCTTAGTTGGTGGTAGACCTTCCGGGTCAGGCCATTTGACTGGATGGTGACTACTGATCCATGGCAGCCCAGGAAGAGTAAAGCCACATGATGCCAGCATCAAGATCATGAAGAGGGCTACGGTGCTTCTCAGAAGGGGCACCCATAGATCTCCATGCTTCTGAGGTACCAGGAGCCATCTGTTCACAGAGCAAGCCTCTCAGCTTTTTGTGTGGCCATGACTTAAAGTGTCCACTAGAGGGCAGGAGACTTATTTTGAAGTCTTACTTTTCCTTCCACAGGGCAAAGACCTGGATACATTCACCAGAATAATAAAGAATAATTATGGCAGCTCACAGCCAACTGCAATTCTAGTTCCAGGGGTCCCGGCACCCTCTTCTGGCTTCTGTGGGCACCAAGAACACAAGCAGTGCACAAACATACGTGTAGGCAAAACACCCACACACATAAAACAGTTTTGTTAGTTTATAAAATGAACCCCCCCACACACGCACACACACACACACACGCATGTATACACACAGCACAGTATTCATAATAGCCAGAAGAATACCCATTGGATGATATGAAACTCTTGGCACAGCTTGCTTGATCAACACAGTCCTTGAGAGGTGAGGCAGAAAGATCACAGCAGTTCTGAGTCCAGCCTGGGCTACAAAGTCAAATCCTTCCTCACAAAGGAAAGTGTGATATCTGTACCATGAAGTGTTGCTCAACAGGAGAAAGCGGCGAAATAGGGGCACATGCAGTGACCCACGTGATCCTCAGTAGCACCGTGCTAAGTAGGAGAGCCGGACACAAAGGTCACAGATTATGTAACTGTGTTTATGTGCTGCATCCAGAACAGACAAACCCACAATGGCTTCAAACGATTAGTGATTGCCAGGAATGGGGAGAAGAGAAAAGGTGACAGGGACTTCATAAGGGGTCTGTTTGGGGTGATGAAAAGGTTTGGGAATGCAGAGACTGTAGCTGAGTAACACCGGGAATGCACTAGATGCTGAGAACCTGCTTGAAAATGGTATGTAGTTGTGTCTCTACAAAAAGACACATGATAAAAGAAATTCAACGATAAAATTCACCTTCATTGTAAGACCTGAAATGATTCTGTTTTCATAAATAATGAATCCAACTTACAAAGACTTCTTTACCACTTTGGTTGCGATGTAATCAGTCATCAACTTGTTATCATTTGTTGAAAAGATAATGAAGACCAAAACCTCTCCAAACAGACACAGATATTCATCTCAACGCTGACAAGCTCTCTCTGAACATTATAATAATTTCCTGTGTCCCTAACGACCTGAATATGTACCATAGTTTTTTGTTTGTTTTCTTTGGGTTTTGGTTTGTTTTGTTTTTATATCAAGACAGGGTTTCTTTGTGTAACCTTGGCTGTCCTAGAATTCACTGTGTAGACCAGGCTGACCTTGAGCTCATCCACCTATTTCTGCCACCTGAGTGCTGGGATTAAAGGCATGGGCCACCACACCAGCTTCTGTGAAACTTTTTGAAAACTACATTTCCCAGACTTCCTTGCCACTAAGCTACTGGACACCTACTTTGACAGATAAAACGCAGTTTGATAAAATTTTGTGGGCAGAGAAACAGGACACAGGTACCTGCTTTGTAGGTGTGGCTCATGGCAAAGGTCACACATGGTTAATGGGGCAGGCGTTACCCTGGAAGTTTCTTGGTTTTGTTTTTGTTTTTCGAGACAGGGTTTCTCTGTAGCTCTGCAGCCTGTCCTGGAACTTGCTCTTGTAGACCAGGCTGGCCTCAAACTCACAGAGATCCATCCCCCCTTCACCACCCCCTGGAAGTTTCTTAATTTAGCAATGGCTTCTGTGTTCAGTGCTCTGCTCAGCAACAACAGCATTTTCATCGGAATGTTCTAGTTATCCTAGAACCTCAATGCTCAAGGAAATCTACCCTTCTTGCTTGCCAGACAACAGACGCTTCCCATCTTTGGGGATGGCTTTTCCCTCAGGCACAGAGCCGTGAGGCAGCCCACCCAGAGGCTCGTTGCTGAGAGTAGAGAAGATGAGTTACAAGCCCACCTTGCCCGGTTTAACCAGCAGTCAATCCTCACATTCGATCTTATCTAGAAACTGAGAAGTGAAGTTAGCAAGGAAAGAGATGTGTGTGCTGCAGAGTCTGAGGTAAGGGCTGTTCTGGAACACAGAGACTAGCGCAGCTACCAAAGTTCTCAGGAGAAGAAGACACCAGGGCCATTCCATAAAACGAGTGAAGTCCGAAGTAAGAGAAAGGTCCCCTTGGTTTCCCCCACGCTCTTAGGAGATGATACAATGCTTGTGGGTGGTGACAGGAAGTGAATGAGCTGTTTGGGACTGGTGACCCCTGACCCAAGTCTGTGACTCTCTATCTTGGGTGGATTTGTATATAACCCATTAAAGAAATCTTCAGAACTTGGAGTAGGTTGCCACGGAGAGTAGCTATGAGTGAGACAAACACGGGCAAGTCATCACCTCAGTAGCCAGAGCAGGACTTGGATGCGAGTTTCAGTGCCCTGGGAAGCTGAGGAGGGGGGATTCTAAAACAGGTCTGTGTGCTTTGTGCTTTCTAGGAACACCGTGCTGTTTGAGGAGAATGGTTGGGAGAGAGTGGGAGAGAAAGCAAAGAGTCTAGCCAAGAAGCTGGTTCAGGGGTCTTGGAAAGAAACGCTGCCTCGGGTACAAGCAGGAAAAGACCGGTCTCGTGGTAGAAGTGGGTAGGTTCAACATGTCCTCTGGAGAGGCTGGGGCTCTAGATCGTTTGGTAGAGAACTTACCTAGCATGCACAAAAACCGGGACTCTTCTCTCCAGCATCATATAAACCAGGCATGGTGGTACAAACCTGGCACGTACGCCAAAGCAGAAAGATCAGAAGTTCAAAGTCATCCTTGTCTACATAGAAGAAGTTCAAGGCCAGCCTGGGCTACATGAGAATCTTTCATAAATAAATAAATAAATAAATTATCCTTTAGAGACAGACTCTTCATGTAAAAGATGAAAGAAGATAAAGTCTTTGTTTCTCTCCATGGTTGACTTTTTGTTTGTTTTGTTTTGTTCTTTTTTGGTGCATTGCCCAAGAATCAAACCCAGGTAAACTGCTTGGATCTCATAGTGTTCTTATGAAATTTATTTGTATATTTTCCTCAGAAAGTTAGATGAATAGATATCATAAACAGAATTCCAATCCAGAATTTCCAAGAACTCAAATAAATGCCTGCATAGCAATGTTCATAGATCGTTTGCAATACCCAAAAGATGGTAACAAGTCGATGTCTGTCACTTTGTGAGTGGATAAATGCAATACTGTGTGTCCACACATTGAACTGTTTTTAAAAGCTGTGGATTCTGTAAACATATTTAAACACCTTTGAAATATACATGTCCTGGTTAGTTTTATGTCAACTTGACACAGCTAATAGTCATCTGAGGGGAGGGAGCCTTAATTAAGGAGATGCCTTCATAGAATCTGATGATAGGACATTTTCTTAATTAGTGATTGGTGGGGGAAGGCCCAGCCCATGGTGGGTGGTTCCATCTCTGGGCTGGTGGTCTTAGGTTCTGTAAGAAAGCAGGCTGAGCAAGCCATGGAGAGCAAGTCAGTAAACAGCAGCACTCCTCCATGGCCTCTGCATTAGTTCCTGACTCCAGGTTCCTGTTCTGTTTGAGCTCCTGTCCTGACTTCCTTCAGTGATGTGGAAGAAGAAGCCAAATAAACCCAGTCCTCACTAAGTTGCTCTTGGTCATGGTGTTTCATTGCAGCAATAGAAATTCTAAGATGACACACTATAAAACAATATTGTTTGCACATCACAGGTTCAATAGAATTTAAACCCACAGGAAAAGATGCTTACTCAGCAGATGAAAGTATGGGCCATGCAATCCTGATGACCTGAGCTGGGTCCCCAGAACCCATGTGAAAAACCAGATTCAACAGCATGCCTCTATTATTCCACATGCCTGTGTTGACATGGGAGTCAGAGACAGGAGAACTAACTGGCTGGGGGCTTGACCAGCTAGCCTGGCACACACAGCAGGGAGGCAGAAACAGCCAGAGGGGCCCTCAGAAACAAACAAGGCAGAAGAGAAAGCAATCTGGAAAAGATGCCATGTAGCCTTCATGTCATACACGTACACACATACACACACA
>LOEQ01012665.1:42046-63012 GCA_001685075.1 Bramus lutescens
TCTAATAATCTGTGTAGCACCACGAGGTGGTTGCTTACTGGGAAGATTCTAACCAGCATCCGTCTTGGAGAGGAGAGTCATGGCGTCTGCCTGACTCTGCTTTCTTCCTCCTAGATTTCTGTTCTGTCTACTCCACCCACCTAAGGGCTAGCCTATCAAAAGGCCAAGGAGTTTCTTTATTAACCAATGAAAGTAACACCTAGACAGATGACCCTCCTACATCACTCTGCTGGCTCCCCTAATCAGTGGAGCAGACGGCAATGCATTGATAGCCCTGTACTGGGCCCATTCATCACGTTTGCTTACATTTCTTTGTGCAAAGTCAGCCGCACAGTTACCCTCTGTGTGCAGTAAGTGAAGTCATCCCATATGTTTGGAGGGCATGAAAAATTGGAAACGTGACCACAGATGTCAAGGCCAAAATCAGGGGCCCTAGTAACCATGCTCTGCCATGGGTCTTCAACAGGCCAATCAGGGAAGTGAGTGGTGGGAAGCAGAGAGAGCAGACAAAGGAGATTTATTTAATGTGTCCACACTGGAAGGAAGAACGGTGACTCCTTAGGTCTACCTTCAGGGGTTGTAACATAAGGTTTCCATGAATTTTGCCCACTGAGCTGCCCATGCCCAACCACTTTGCTTTTGTTTTAAATAAGTAACTATCCTTTGTAGAGCTTTTAAGTCCTGGAACTCACTATGCAGACCATGCTGGCCTCGAACTCACAAAGTTCTTCCTGTCTTTCTGGGATTAAAGACAATCACCATCATACCCTCCATCCAACTCTTAAAGACTTGAATTGAAAACTCTATTTCAAAGCGGCTGATTTGGCACATGCCTGCACTTTCAGGTGAAGCCCTCAGTAAGCTCTAGCATTTGGCATTCCGTGGAATCACGTACAATGCTGGCTAACAGGTCACACGTCTACGCCATCAGAGCCACCAAGCTAGAATCTGGGGGTGGGGGTGGGGTGATTTACATTGGTAGCAGGTTCCCAGGTGACCTTGATGGTGTTGACGTGGGAACCACACTAAGAGCTGCTGTTCTTGGGAATAGGGCCAAAACTGGCAGATTTTAGAATGCAGGGATATTTATTTATGAAACTTTTGTTAGCAGTGTTGAACTATAGGGACTGTTTTGGGGAAAAGAGTGGAAAGCCCATTGGCACCGGAACATCCGGTTACAGGGTTCCCCCCCCACTGGTGTACCACCAACCGATACAGGCTGAGAGATGGAGAGAGCTGTGGACTGGAAGGCTGTGGCACCACTCTGGCTGTGCCTCTGCTCGGTGAGAGGCTCAATCCCACTTTTTAGTAGGAATTCAGAGCAGCTGTGGATCCCCAGGTGAAAGGAGAAATTCCTCCCAGAAGCAGAGTGAGCTGTTGATTGATGCAAGAAAAAAAAAACAAAAATCCTGTCAGGTCTGGTAAAGTGTAACTATAATCCCAGAACTCCAGAGATGGAGAGAGGAGAATCAGTACTTCAAGGCTAGCCTAGGCAACCTTGTGAGCTTGAGGCCAACCTAGTCTACATGAGACCCCATCTCAAAAACCAAACAGGGCTAGAAATATGTCTCAGTGAAGGTGCTTGCTGTGCTTGCCTGAAAACCAGCATTTAGTCTCTCAGAACTCAAAGGGAAAACAATGAGAAGCTAGTAAGTAGCCACGTAGCCGCGGCTGAACCAGAAGAACTAACTGTATAGACCAGGCTGGCTTCAAGCTTAGAGCAACGTTCCCGCCTCAGCCTCCCCAGGGCTGGGATGGCATGGGTGTCACCGTGCATGCCACCGTGCCTGGCTACACTCCGCATTATTTTAAACTGTTCCTCCCTGACCCTTTCCATCTGCTTAGTCCAATATCGTCATAATTGGAAAAATCTCAGAAATATAAGATATTTGATATTTATTTTGAGAAAGGTTCTCACTGTGTGGCCCTGGGTTGCCTGGAACTCACAATGCAGACCAGGCTGGCCTCAAACTGACAGAGATTGTCCTGCCTGTGTCTGCCCTGCTGGGATTAAAGGTGTGGACCACCACATGTAGTTCTGGCACTTCTAGACATTTTTTTTTTATCTAGAATAGACAATAGTGAAATTCACATTGCTAACTGGAGGCCAAAGAAAACCACAGAATGTTTTACAAACACTCCTTTCTTCAGTCCAGCCTTATAGATTCACCCTCTCTGTTCTCCCCAAATACCCTTTCTGCCCACCTCATTTTCAGTGGTTTTTCTATATATCCTTAAGTTCCTGGATATTTTTCAATTGCTTTACATCTGTTTCCCCACAGCCAATGAGCAGAATTCCTCGACAGAACATTCAGGGAAGGAATTGAGCACCTCATTTTGTACTTGGTATTAGGTCTATAGTCATCATATGGAGTTTCCCCTGGAACTTCCATCCAGAAAGATGCTTCATCCACTGGGTCCACTGTGTACAATTCACCCTTTCATCTCTCCTCTTTCTGTATCCTGATGGCTATATCACCTGGCTATGTTTGGATCCTACCTCTTGAATACCCTAAATCTAGGTTCATAATCAAGGCCTGGTAGCTTGCCAAACCCCTCAATCTCAGCTGAGAAATTAGAAGAGGAAAATGCTGGTCTTGGGGAAAACTGTGCCTTCTGCTATTTTAACCTCTAGATTAGAGGACATTTCTAACCCTTTTTCTTTTTGTTGAAAGACCTTGCCTGCCTGGATAGGCTTGACTTGATTCAAGATGTATTTTGTGTTCTTGTTTTTTTGAGACAAGATCTCACTTAACCTGGGCTGACCTTGAACTTGCTATCAAGTGAAGGATGATCTTGAACTTCTGATCTTCCTGTCTCTACATTCTGGGTCTGGGACAACAGGCATGTGACACCACACTTGCTTGATTCAGTGCTGGAGATGGAACCAGGACTCCAAGGTTGATGACATCTCTATGAGACTGAGCATAGCCCTTGTCAGGACCTCCACGGACCCTCTCCTTTGGCTCTCACCGTCATTCAACTTGACTTTCTTGCGGAGAGGGGGCATTTATGGAAGTCAGCCTCAAATTTAGTCATTATCTCTCCATAGAGAATGGCCTCCACATGCATTACGGTTAGATCCTGGTCCCACTGCCAGTGGCTCTACATACTGTTCAAGCCACACCATTGTCATCCGCATTCAGGGGGCCTAGTTTGGTCCTATGTAGGTTCCCCAGTTGTCATTCCACAGTCAGTGAGCTCCCACTAGCTCCAGTCAGCTAATTCTGTGGATTTCCCCATCATGGTCTTGACCCCTTTGTTCATATTATTGCTACTCCCTCTTTTCCGTTGTACTCTGAGAGCTCAGCTTCAGGCTGAAGCAGGAAGATGGAAAATTTGGGGGCAGCCTTAATTATTTAGTTCAAGGCTAGCCTGTGCTGTATATAGCAAGGCCCTACCTCAACAAACAAAATCAGAGTGTCAGTAGTATTGAGCTGTGGCGACGAGAAAAAGGAGGCAAAGGGGTTAGCAGAAGAGACGTTACCCCTGCCACCTGATGCAGAAATGGCATACAATATCTTCCTTCCTCTTCCAGAGTGCTGTGTTCATCTGAGGAATCCTGGCTAGGCACCTGTGATAGCAAGCAAACAGCCTTATGAAGAGACTGTGTGAAGAGATGCTGTAAAGGGACAAACATGACCACACCAGTTATTATAAAGGAAAAACATTTAATTGGCATGGTTTACAGAGGTTTAGTCCTTTATCATCATGGTAGGAAGCAAAGCAGCAGGCAAGGAGACATGGTGCTAGAGAAGGAGCTGAGAGTTCTACATCTTGACTCACAGGCAACAGGAAGTGGTCTGAGTATATTGAGCATACATGAGAGCTCCAAGCCCACCTCCACAGGGAAACACTTCCTCCAACAAGACCACACTCACTCCAGCAAGGCCACACCTCCTAACAGTGTCACTCCCTTTTAGGGGCCATTTCCTTTCAAACCACCACACAGACAGAGTCTAATACAGAGAGTCCGTGCCTGTTCTAGGCCGAAATCTTGTCCGGCATGCCCTGTCTGAGACAAAGAGGACAGACTCAGAGAAAGTTATATATCTTTTTCATGAGAAGGGTAAGTTTTAAATACATCAGAAGCTGAGCATGGTGCTTTGGGCCTGCATTCCCAGCATTTGGAAGCTAAGGCAGGAGGATGGATGCAAGTCCAAGTCTTTTGTGGGTTCCATAGTGAATTCCAGACCATCCTGAGCTACACTGTGAGACCCTGTCTCAGAAGGAAATCAGATGCTATGAGGACAAGGGTACTTGCCACCAAGGCTGATGGCCTGACTTCTATCCCTAGAGTGCACATAGTGGGTGGTGGAGGTTAAGAGCACTGGCTGCTCTTCCAGAGGTCCTGGGTTCAGTTCCCAGCAACCACGTGGTGGCTCACAACCATCTGTAATGAGATCTGGTACCCTCTTCTGGAGGGCAGGCATAATGCAAGCAGAATACTGTATAATAAATAAATAAACAAATCTTAAAAAAAAAAGAAAAAAAAAGGATCCACATGGTGGGAGGAGAGAACCAGCTCCTGCATTGTTCTCTGACCCCTACATTCATACCCCAGCATGTACACATGTGAAAACACATGCAAGCACATACATACTATTAAATAAACATTTAAATAAATTAAAGCAAATTCTAAACATATTAAGTAGAGCAGTTTCACAAGGAACATTGCAGTCAGGAGTCAGACACATTGACTATCACAGATTGGATGGTTGAACAGCATCAAAATTTCATTCTGCAGTTCTGGAGGCTGAGAAGGCCAAATTAATACAGAAGTAGATTTGATGTCTGATGATGGGAGCTGCTTCCTGACTCATCTCTGGCTGCTTAGCTACATCTCTGACTGCTTAGCTGCATCTTCACATGGTGGAAGGGCCAACAGATCTCTCTTGGGGTCTCCTTTATGCCAGCTTCAGGTTAGCATTCTCCTGTAGAGGCGTCTGAGTCGTCCCATCACCCAGTCACAAGGATGTGCTTCATTCCCAGGCTTCACATCACTGCCAGTGCACACAAAACACCTGACTACTAGGAACCCAAAGTCTACTTGTGGTGGTGGACTCTAACAAAGGGCAGGATTCCAAGTTTTTAACTAGGTGGCCAGCCCCTGCCAGGAGCAAAGACCTATATTTGGTTATAGTCAAGCCATCTTAGTTCATAAGTTAAGTAAGATATTCACCTCTGTAACCCTTATCTTTCCCTGTGAGTTAAGAAGGTCTGCAGACTTGCAGGCCCCAAGCTCCAGAAGTAATTCACATTCTCCCTGTTAATACCCTTAGTATTTCCTTATCTCTTCCTATCAGCTAGGGATATCTCCAGACCCGACATTCCAGTTAGAACAATTGCATAGCAACCTACCCTCCCCCCTGCCCTTTTGCTATATAATGCTCCTGAGAAAAAATAAAATTTGCAGCTTGGTCAGAATACAAACTTACTGTCCGTTTTCTCGTGTCTCTTGTCCCTTCATTTCTCCCCTCTAGGGCCCGGGCTACTGATTCATGTCCCTCTGGTCAGGACAAGTCCCCACTGTAAAAGGCTCTGGGTGCTGCCAAAATCAAACTCATCTTGTAAACCCAATTGTTAGAAACATTACAGGCCGGCTGGCACCTCCCTTTCCAAACTACTCCTGATCCCAGGTTAAAGAGCACTGGGTATCCTCAGTTAAAGCATTTCAGAGCTCTAGGTAGTTCTGAAGATAAGGATGCGGTCAGTCCAGACCAATTCAGATGAATCAGCATGGCAGACATGATTAGCAGCCTCAGCAATCTTCCCCAGTCAATCTGCAAGCTGTTGTGGGATATTTGACCTCATTGTGAAACTCTGAGACTGTGTTAATGAAATTAACCTTGGATAGGGGGCGTATCCAGCAACTAATTGACAGGAATTGACCATAGAGACAGAGGAGTCTGGAATTTGGATAGAGAGATACACAGGAAGGAGTAGGGAGGGACTTAGAGATTTGTGGTCTTTTTGGTTTGGGTCAGGTGGAGAGATACTCTCTTGCTGTGTCTTCAGCCAAAACGAAGAGTCGGCTGGCTGTTTCTTGGCCTCCCTGATCTAGCAGGTTTTCACCCCAACAGTGGGCTCCCAAGTCTTTATTTGTACAATAAATATTTATTTGAACAATAGGGACTTAGTTAAAACCTTTATTTGGTGGCCACAGCCAAGCCGGTGCCCTTGGCCTCAGTGGGGGTGCTAACTGTGGGGCCATGGGGCACATGCGTTAGTTAAAATATCAGTAGGTTCAGGTGCAGCCACTAAGCCAACAGGAAAACAACAGCAAGTCTTGCAGCCACGAGACAGATGAACGTAAGTACAAATGGCCTCTTGAAGAGGCTCTCAGAAGTGAGACATGGGTAACATGGCCAAATAACAGCAGAACATAGTTTCTATGTATCCATGTATGTGCGGTGGTTCCCTTGGGACTCCGTCCCTCAAGAGTCCTTATGACACATGCCATTTTGTATGATATTAGAGGTTGAATATTCAGGTGTTTTTTTTAATAGTCACTGAATTATTGGTTGGATCTCTTTATTGATCATCTTATTTCTCCAGTACAGAAAAGGGTGTCTAGCACCAAGCTGATTTTTAAAATAAATGTGTGTGTTTGTGTGTTCACAGTAAAGAGGCAAGGAATGCAGACACTACAAGTTAGCAATATGGAGTTACTTTTATGGCAGACTAGAACATTCTCCTAACTCAGTAACAGTCTGTGGTAACTTCAAGAGCAGGCCACATGCCTAAGAGTCTCCTACAGAGCTAGGGTAAGAACCGTGGCTGTTACTCCTGGGAGAAGCATGTGACCATCTGGCCACAATGGTGAGTGCCACATAGGACCCAAAGGTAGACTCTAACATGTTAGTTTTACTCCTTAATTATGAATAATTTGGGTTTCCCCCTCCTTTTTACTGTTATTATTGCTCTTTTGAGATAGTGTCTCACTATGTATCCTTGACTGGCCTAGAGCTGGCTATGTAGACAAACTTGGCCTCAAACTGATATACCTTTGCCCAAGAGGGCTAGGATCAAAGCTGTACACCAGCAACCCAGCTTCGTTTCATTTTGAAGATTTATTTTTATTTTGTGTGTATATGCTGTAGGTGTGTGTCTGTCTGTGTGCATGGCACAGATGTGTGCCTGTCTCTGTGTGTATGCCGCAGATGTGGTGGCCCCACTGAAGCCAGGTGTTAGATTCCCCGAGCTGGAGTGCCAGACAGCTGTGAACCACCTGGCACGGATACTAAGAACCAAAATCAGGGTCCCTTTAAGAACAGTGAGAACTCTTAACTGCTGAGCCATCTCTTAAGCTCCTTGTTTTGAGACCATATCTACATAGCCTGAAACTTACTATGTAGACCAGGCTGATTTTGAACTTAGGCCATCTTTCTGTTTCTGTCACTCAAGTAAGAACTGAGATGGCTGGTGTGAGTCACCTCACCTGGCCGCAGAGTGGTTTCTCATGGAAGTGTTTGATAAATTACTTTCTATTCTGAAGGGTGGGAACCGTTACGGAAGGCTCTTGGCTAATGACTGCTTTTACCTTAGGGACCACTGCCACCATGTGGCCACTAGCAGGCAAAGATGAGCGTCTGACATGAACTGAAAACAACGGAGCTCTACCCTTCCCATTGTCAGCTAAGGCAGTGGTTCTCACCCTTTTTAATGCTGCGGCCCTTTAATACAGTTCCTAATGTTGTGATGACCCCCAACCATAAAATTATTTCGTTGCTACTTCATAACTAATTTTCCTACGGTTTGAGTCATGGTGCAAATACCTGTGTTTTCTGATGGTCTTAAGCGACACCTTAGAGGGTCTCAACCCACAGATTGAGAAGCACTGAGTTAAGGGCCTTCTGT
Source organism: Bramus lutescens (assembly GCA_001685075.1). Classification (NCBI taxonomy): domain Eukaryota; kingdom Metazoa; phylum Chordata; class Mammalia; order Rodentia; family Cricetidae; genus Bramus; species Bramus lutescens. Next base: position 49,907 of record LOEQ01012665.1, read on the forward strand.
ACTACACAAACGCCCTACCACAGAGATACATCCCCCATTCTCTGTTTGCTTTCTGAGACAGGGTCTCTCTAAGTTGCCCAGGCTGGCCTTGAATCTGTGATCCTCCTGTCTCAGCCTCTCAAGTAGCTGGGACACAGGTCCACACACTAACTAGGTCAGGCTTGTTCATTTGGTTCTAATTGCCCGGGATGCTTTCCAGTCCTGTGACTCTCATAGTACAATTATCATTATTTGCCCAGGCTGTTATTGTCAGTGATCTGTTTGCCTGACTATTGCACAGGGCTGGGCTCTCTTCTTGAGATGCCAAATTCACAGTAATGCCAAAAAATAGAGGATTCTTTATCTGATTCCAAGACACTAAGGGCCAGAGATTGGTCTAAGTGCTCAGCATCAAAACCAAAGTTGTTTGGAGAAAAAAAAATATTTTTGACTTTTTAAAAGAAACTTTGAAAAAGGAAAGATTGAAAATTATGTGTACATGTGTGTATCTATACATGGGTATGTGCACATATGTACAGGTGCTCACACAGGCCAAAAGTGGATGCCCACTATAGCTGGAATCTCTGGCAATTGTGAACTGTCTGATTTTGGTTTGGGGAACCGAACTTTGGTCCTCTGCAAGAGCAGTATGCATTCCTAACCACTGAACCCACCACGGCTGAATTTTATTCTAAGCTAGTTTATTATTGTTACTATTCCACATGATAAAAAAATTTCTTCTGGCCGGGCGGTGGTGGCACACACCTTTAATTTCAGCACTTGGGAGGCAGAGGCAGGCGGATCTTTCTGGGTTCGAGGCCAGCCTGGTCTACAGGCGCTAGTTACAGACAGGCTCCAAAGCTAAAGAGAAACCTTGTCTAGAAAAAAAAAATTCCTCTGATGTTTAAACAAATTCCTTTATCTTGCCCTGAAATTAAAATCTGAACATTATAGATAGTTAGTTATCTTCCCCCTCCCTAGCCCCCAGGGTTCCTCTGAAATTTGCAAACCAGGCTTGCCTCTGCCTCCGAGCCCTGGGATTAAAGGCTTGCTTCAGCACTGACTTTCTGTTTAAGTTGTTGTCTCTGGTTAGAGGCACTTTTTTTTTGAGAATCCAGCAGGCATCTCAAAGCTGCTTCACCAGGACACAGAGATGGTGAGCTGACATGCTGGGACGAGGCACAAAAACTCCCAGCTGTTATTTAAAGCTCCCCAGAGCCACGGTATCTGCAGCCCCTCAGCAGTCAGTACCCCAGGTTTTCTGTTTCAAATGTTCTGTATGTACTATGTCTTGAGATACAATCTCATGTAGCTCTGGCTGATCTCAAACTTGCTATGTAGCCAGGGTTAGCCTTGAACTCTTGAGCCTCCTGCCTCCATATGTGTGTTATCACCCTTGGCTTGCAAGGGTTTTGTTATTTTGATGCACTTTTTAGAAATGGGTTGGTTATAACCCTGTCTGGCTTGGAACTTGTTGACCAGGCTGCCCTGAACTTGTGGCAATCTTCCTGCCTGTGTCTCCTGAGTGCTGGGATTATGGATGTGTGACCCCAGGCCCAGCTTCATGGGGCTTATTTTTTGTTTTTCAGTGCTGAGAATTGGACCTGGGAATTTTATGTACAAAGAGAGGACTGTCCCACTCAGCCACATTCCCAAAGTCAGAACTCTCAACACATAAAGTTGGGAAGATGCTGTTGGTGACAGGTTAGCACAGATGCCCCCCGCCCCCCAGATGTTCAGAGTAAGAGAATCTGGCTGGAAAACCTAGGGACAGAAAGACTGAAGAGCCCCAGGTGGGAAGAGAAGGTAGAGAGGCAGCTGGAAAGCACAAGGAAGAGGCAGAGCTGGGGAGGCCCAGGACGGGGGACAGGGTTCAAGAAGTACAGGGGCTGGGTGAGGAGATGGAGTACCTGGAGACTGATGGGCAGGGAGGAGGGACAGGCCGATGTAGAAGAGGAATGGGGTTTCCTGAAGAACTTCTGCTCTTTCTGTGCTTCTTTAAGCTGCAATTCAGTCCTTCATAAAGAAGCGCCAAATACAGCTGCATGCTGGGAATGCGATATGGATCCGCACTAAGGTCAGAGGAAATCTGCTCACTTAGTCAATTTAGTGCTTGTTGGGCAAATATGAGGGCTTAGGTTCAACTTCCAGACCACAGAAAAAAGCCTGACATGGTGATGGTGGTGTGCGCACGCGCGCGTGCACCCACCCACCCACTCCTAGTGATAGTGAGGTAGAAACAGGTCCAATCTAGACTACTTAATCAGTTCCAGCCAGTGAGAGACCCTGCCTCATAAGACAGCTCCTGAGATCCAACAACAAAACCTGACCTGACCTTCACATACACAGGTGTGCGCAGCACGTGAATGCACCTGAGGCATGGCTTGCGGGTTCACTCTGTTGCTTCGACTCTGAAGTCCAACTCCCTCATCAAGGCACGGACACCTGCATTATTTCTGTGGCTCCTGACACAGGGTGTGTGTCACAGGGATGCTTTATTAGCTACCATGGCTTCTTTGGTCCCTTACGTGGGGAAGTCGAGGCAGAGACCAAGGGCACTGGCATGTCCCTCAAAGCTTGGCCACCCAATCCCCCAAACTTCTTCCACATTCAAACAAATAGCCATCCTTAAAGGGAAAAAAAAAAAGGAAAAAAGAAAAACACCACACGCGTGTTGAGTTTTATTGAGAAAATAACTGTATAGCTGCATGGAACGCCTTCACAGTCACTATAAAACTGAAGCAGAATAAAAACATTTAAGTGGTTAACATAACACAGGAAAGCCAGGTACAGAGCATCATTTTTTTTAAACACAGTATTGCTGCTGCCCTCATCCCCTCCCACCCTTCCTCCAGTTTAAAAAAAAAAAAAGGAAAAATCATTTGGATAAAGAGCAACACAAAATAAAACTTGGCAGCTCACGGAACGCTTAAAATCCAGGAAATTGGTTGTGTAACTGAAACTGTATATATTCACCATCTCTAACACTTAGGCTATTTTTTTTCCAATACATAGTTTAAGTCCATTCTTCAGGTGAAAAAACTTCTTTAAAGACAACAATCAACACTGTTTTGGTGTTCCTTGTTCTAGTGTGTGTGTGTGTGTGCGTGTGTGTGTGCATGTGTGTGTGGACACTGATCTATATACTGTTTCTATGTCGTTGCCTAGGGTGGGCAGCATGCACAGGGAAGAGGAAGGGACATGCACCGTGTCCTGCTTCCTTTATTCCTAGGTAAGACAGCCAAGGCTGTCAGCCTCGGCTCTGGAGGGCAGTGGGCGAACAAACACTGCAGTGTGGAGTTCTCTCGGGAGGGTTGTGAACATCTACGGGAGCTACACATTTCTTACAGTTGAGACTAACAAGCTTTGATGCAGGGTAGAGCTGAGTGTCCGAGGCAAAACTTGCGAGGAGCCTCTTGCCTCGGGCCTATGGGGCAGGACGTACTTTCCTCCAGGGACCTGCTGGATCGTGTCGGGATCCTAGAGCCTAGCACAGGGAGATGCCCAAAGCAATGGCTCAAATGTTTCTTGAATAAGGAAAAAGAATTAACACCCCCCACGCCAAGAACACAGAGAAAAGCTGGCTCTCCCATGAAACTGATTTCCATTTAAATAGAATATTCTAGAACCGTCAGCAAGGAGAGCGAGGAAACAAATGGGAGCCATTAGAATTCAGGGAAACCAGGAAAACAAGGAAATGGAGGGGCCACCGTGAAAAAAGCTGTGTGACCAGGAAAGAGTCGCAGAAACGGGGCCTCTCCTCACCCACAAATGGAGTACGGCCCAAGGTACCCGGCTGTATAATCCCCGACCCTTCAGAACTTCTTGTTCAATCTACTGCAGTCAAAAGACCATTTCATCTGCCACCCAAGTGACCCCATGGATTGTGTGGGTTCCAGATGCCAATTCTTTTCTCAGTGTACCCTCCTTGTGGGTCCAAGGTTCTCTTCCAAACAGGACATGAAATTTAAGGAAATCATGAGGACTGTTTCCTCTTGTGAAAACTGAGGGAGGTGTTTGCACTGCCTCCACAGTCTCCAGCAGATCCCAGAAAACGTGAGCTAGCCAGTTTTCTTGTATGACCCGTACTATCTCACTCTCTAGCTAGCTCTAGGCGCCACTGGGTAGGGCCCTGGGACATTTATCCCTGTTTCCCAAGGGAAGGAATACCCACATCATTGTGTTCTCAGGCCAGGCAGTTGGGGCCTCCAGCTGGAACTCCTTAGACAAAGCTGTGCCCTCCAGTGTGCCAGCTAGCAGGATTTCTAATCCGACATGGATGTGACATGGATGTGTCCATGTGCCAGGACATTTGCTCTGGGCCAGTTTCCCTTACTGTGAAGCAAATTCTTTGCAGCAGCAAGGGTCTCATTTGTTCTCTGCCCCAGCGTCTAGCATTTTTAAAAACATGTCTAAAAGAATGGACCATCTAAAGACAGTGCGCACTCCCCTCGTATAATCTGGCGACCATCTGTCGACTTTGGCTTCGAGTTACGGGGTCCCTTGGCAGTTCTTAAAGATCCTTGTAAGTCATCAGGCAATTCCTTTTTACCTCGTGCCCATCACTTACCAGTGAATAAGCTTTCCCCCAAAGTCAGCGCTAGTATAATAAAAAGAGTAAAGATAACACGTGGAAAGGTACATATAAATACTGTGGAGTCGCTACTTATTAGAATAACATATTAAATCCTATGACATAATAACATAAAACAAAAATGGATTTTAGCAAGGTCTGATTTAATTATTGCTTTTTAAGAAATTGTCTTTAAAATAAAGGGAAAATAATGAAGGCTGGTTAGTTCTTCTTTTTCCTCCTCCCCCTCCCCCTCCTCCCTCTCCTTGCCAGAAATGAAACATTCCCTCATCCAGAAACTCAGGGCACCTGATTAGTGAATGCCCTTATCATATTGCTTTAAATGACAGAAAGAGTAAAGCTGGAATCCTCTAATAGTCCGTGAGGCATGAATACAAAGCATGAGAATAAATAGGATGTAGTCTAAATGTCAAATCACCAATACAAAACTGCACCAAACTTCACAATTGTGACTCACACAAACACCATGTTAGGTTGGTTCAATATAAGAAACACCGCACCAGCCCTGTGCCTTGATATCCCTTTTCATAAAAAAGAAAACTCTCATTCACTCCTGAAGCTGGCAGACAGCCATGGAGGAACTACTGTCCAGCCATGTGTCACGATCAACCTGAAATTTTAACACACGCACACACACACATGCACACACATGTCATATCCTTGCTCACGAACATACACTCTTTATACAGGCACACGGAGGCATACATACTATCTTTAGGATTTGTAGCTGATTCCACATCTGTACTTAAAATTTCTATTCTATATTTTTCTCTTTGTCATCCTGAAAAACACTGGTTATTCAGCAAAAATAATCTCTCTTCCTTCCTTTCCCAGTCTTCCTCCCTCCCACCCCATCTCTCTTTACCTCTGTGACTTTAACGTTGCCTTTCTCAGATCCAAGAGAGTCCACCCTATGCCCTAACCACTTCTAAGGCCCACTTTAAAATACAAAATAGTTATACACACCATACTTCTGATCATCTATACCCTTCTGAGGCAGAGCCTGCCCCCTTTGTTTTCAAATATTGGCATTCTAAAAACATCCCTACCATCTTGAACCAAGCTGTTTACTGGGTACAGATTTTATCCATGTTCCTATCCCCCATCCCATCATAAAAATAGTCATTGCCCGCTAAATATAGTTTTCATATGAAGAAACAGAACTGTGAAAGTGTGTTTTCCTAAAATGACCAGTCACCAGGATAAGCAGAAGGTCCTAAAGCTAATAACCCATTTGGTTTGGCTCTCTCCCCTAGCATTCTCAGCGTCCTATCACAGAACAGATTGCATCTGCAACATGAAGTGATATTGTCTTTTTATATATTGCGACCATTGAGTGTTCCCAATTAAAAATGATTTCACATAAGCGAGATTGAATCATCATTGCCCCCTTTGGGCAACTATGGAAAGAAACACCACTCGTTTTATGGCTGCTGGAGAAAACGGAGTCAACCCAACATATCTGATGCCTCAGGAGAGCAAGGGCTGGAAGCTGGTGTGGGGGAATGAAGCGCTTGTCTGCTGTAGACTGCACCAGCCTGGGTCCTGTTTGACGCCTCGGCATGGGACGACTGTGTCACTGCTTGCTCCTTGTCACCCAGCTGAGGCTGGCTTCAGTTCTGCCTGCGGCAGCTATGCTGACTCATTTGTCAGGTCCGTGTCCCTTTGGATTGGTTGTGGAATGGTTCAAAGTCAGGGGCTTCTTTGAATCGTAAAGAAATCCTTTCTCTTCTGACTCTCTGGTCTCAGAGTTTGATGGGTGGACTTCTTCTCTTTTTTTTTTCTTTTTGTTTTATTTATTTTTTTATCATTGTGCATTGCAGCTTCTGGTCTACATGAGAACTGCTGGGTTTGTATGCACTTTAATAAATAGTCCGTTAAAATGCTTCTGAATTAATCATTTCTTGGTTTCTTTGCGGAAACTCCTTCAGCAAAGGAGTTTCCTGGGCTGAAGGAAGTCTACTCATTGCCCTCCTCCTCCTCCTGATTGGCATAAATCCCTGCCTCCCAGCGCAAGGCCAGAGCGCTCTTTCTTCGATTAACCCGTGTGGCCTCCAGGACCTGAAAAAAGAGGGGCAGACGTTAACAGAGTTCACAAAGATCAACTTCTTCCTCTTCTCCCTTCCATTCCACTTCCTCACTCAGCGCCATGTTCACAAGACGAAGGTGATGTGGGATCCAGTGTGACTGGGTTAGGTGATGAGCAGAGACGGAACAAGGAGGAAGGGATGAAAGGTGTTGGCTGTGACTTCATTTCAAAGCCCAAATCCACTTACTATCTGATGCATGGTTTCTAATATCATCTTTTGTCACATATTTACTGGTTTCTTTGAACTAGACTTGACTCAGCCTCAGTTTTTTTTTTCAGGGGGGGGTTGTTTATTGTGGTGCTGGAGACTGAACCCGGAGCATTGAACATGCTGGGCAAACACTGTACAGCTGAGCTCTGCCTATAACCCGGAACTGACTAGTCTGAAGTAGCTCTCTTCAAGCTGTCCACACCTGTTGTGTGCAGACCCTTACATCACACTGAAACTGTTTATCTGTGGCAGCCACTATCCATGTGTGGCCAGCAGACCCTTGAAGCACATTCAGACAGCTGAGAAATGAAATATTTGAAGGAACTTAAAATTTAAATAGCCCTCTGGGGCTAGTGATCACCATTTTAAATAGCGCAGACCCTCTTAGCTGACTCATAAGCAAAGATGGGGAAGGAATCTTTGGGCCAATGTGGATTTGATACAGTAAGTTTGCAGACCCACATAACACTAGGAAAATCTAAATCCCAAGAATTTACTATGGCAGAATGAAATACCAATGGCCACCAAGTGAGGGAGTGGGGAAGTTTTCGGATCAATAAAAAGTCATCAGTGTTTTGGTGTTTATGTGTGTGTGTGTGTGTGTCATCAAGGTCATATGTACTAATAATAAGTGAAATTAAAGATGACGACATCAAGGCCAAGTAGGCTTACCCCCATGGGGGTGGGACCTCTCTCCTTCCTGTTTACTGGAATCATTTGTGGGTTCCCTAGAGAAGATATCAGGCCACTTGTTCCAGTTTTCAATTTGGATAGGATGGAATCCACGTGAAAGGCACGTTAGTGGCCAAGACACAGGGCAAGGTTCCAGGTCAGGGCCACTGTAACAAAGGCAAGTTCATGAACACCAGGCACTGTGCTGTTCACTGAGGCCGCAGAGTTTCGGATATCAGAGAAAAGTCCTGGTTGGTTTTCTGAACTGTAACAAACACTGTTCTTCTAAAAGTGATCACTGGGGCAAGGGGCAGTGACATCGGCAACTCCAGAGAGGTAGGAAGATACCACATGGAAGCAAATGCTGGGTAGACTACAGGACCAGGGTCCATCCCGGCATGCTACTTTATATCTGTGCCAAATGCAAGGACTACCCCACAGCTTCTGGATGCTTCCATCTGAAGGTCTTCCCCTTGTCTCCCAACACGAGACAGCCGGACTTGACAGGGAGGTGACAGCCAGTCACCTTTGCTGTGTGAACGATGTGCTGTTGAGAGTCACAGCTGTGTCAGGACTAGCCCTGTGCAGAAGCACACACTGGTGGAAAGCATGCTGCCAAGCCTGGGAGCTAAACAGGAGTTTCCTGGCCAATGCGTGATAGCACGAGGATGAGGGATAACAGCACACTGTAATACCCAAGCCTCTGAAGCTCAATGTGATGATCCAGGCTTTAAACTGTATGGATAGCGTGACCTTGCCTTAAGTCACAAACTCCAGTGCCTTAATATCCCCATGTCAAATGGGCATCATAAAAGCCACAGTGTGGAGTCTACCCAAAGGACAAACAGTTTCAGGTGCACAGGGCAGCCCTCAAAGGATCACTCCCAGCCTCTGAGAGGGTCTGCAGATCCTGGCGTGGAATAAAAGCATAGATTGTATAAAGACCTTTGTGCTGTGTGAATTACTCATGTTGGCCTGAGAAATTCCCAGGAACATGAAAATAAAGTCAAGGTTCTGAAAAAGGTTTCCTTAAAAAATAAAAACAGCCAGGCGGTATGGTGCCCTCCTTTAATCTCAGCACCGGGGGTGTGTGGGGGGGTGTCTCTGTGAGTTCAAGGCCAATCTGGTCTACAGAGCAAGTTCCAGGACAGGCTCCAAAACTACAGAGAAACCCTGCCTCGAAAAACCAAAATAAATAAAATAAATAAAAAGCGAATAACTAATTAAAAAATACATAAAAATAATAACAAATATTTTTGCCTTGCTAGCTAAACCCCTCCCCCTTAAAAGATTTATTTATTTTTATGTATACGAGTGTTTTGCCTGCATGGATGCTTGTGCACCACTTGCGTGCCTGGTGCCTGCAGAGGCCAGAAGAGGGAAGTAGATGCTCCTGGAACTGAAGTTGCAGGCAGTTGTGAGCTGCCATGCGAGTGCTGGGATTGAAGTCAGGTCCTCTGGAAGAGCAGTCAGTGCACGGAACCATTTTGGTCCATCTCTCCAGTGTCTCCTTTTCTTTTTCTTTTGAGACAAGTTCCTGTCTTGCAGCCCAGGATAGCCCAGGCTATCCAAGAATTCACAATCCACTTACCTCCATCCCCGGAGTACTAAGATGGATGGCAAGTGGGTCCCACACGTGGCTTTAAGTCTCTTTTAATGTTTCTAAATCTCAGTTAAATTTCATTCCTTCAGAAACCCATGTTAGCATTCCTCTACCTGATGGTTTAACCAATGGTGACTGAGTTCCTAACACGCCACAGAAACAGTGCCACATGTGGGGTATGAGCGTTCCTTTCCTCAGAGAATTCAGTCGCAAAAGGTACATCAGGCAGGAAAATTATAATTATTAGAAATGTTTAGCATAATTTGAGTTTAAATATCTAATGGTCAAGAACTCAAGTAACTCATGAATGTAAAAATGAGCTCTTAATTCATTCCCTCTAATTTGGATGTCCTTCTCATGTGACCACCAATTTCTGATAAAATCTAAATCCCCCTGCTAAGACACAGAAGAAAATGAATGAGGCAGTACTGAATTGGCTGGGAACCTCTGTGTAAAGCTGCCCTAGGGCTCTTGAAGCTTAGAACTGTGGCCTTGGGAAGACTCAAAAGCCAAGCCCTCGGGGAAGGTATGAATGAGTTCTTGTTCTATAGTTAATTCAGATATGGGTGAGGGTGTACGTCTTAATTGCTAGTAAACTCTGAACTCTTAATACTTCTATCATTGCCCATTAACTGGGCTTTCTAAAGCCTTTTCTGGGCCCGAAGCGAATGTGTCTGGGGTTCTAGTCAAAGGGCACTTTCAGTCACAAGGACTATGAACCAGTTACTATCTTAATGCTCAGAAATCGAATGTTCTGGAAGCTTCATGCCGTCACTGCTCACATTTACTTCCTAGGAGGCTGACACACGGGGAAGGGAAATAACTTGCCCTGTATTTCGCAGAAGGAGGAAAGGCCAATTTAAACTCAGCTCTCTCCACAGGTGGAGTCAATCCTTGAGGCCATCAAGCCACAAGGTTACACAGCAGCTACGAGACACGGGAGCAGCAAGCAACCTTTGCAACCCACTTCAAGGTTTTCTCACTGTTTTCACACATTAATTCAGGTTCGGGCAATGGTGGAAGAAAACCTATCAATTCTTGTTGAACAATCTCTAAAACTGATTGTCTTTTTTTCTAACGCTTGGGCATTTCAAGGCAGTTTTTCAGCTTTTAAGTGGTAGTCAAATGAGGGCTAGGAAATAAGGGACAAATGGGGTGACCTGCTGAGTGACTCCATTAGTATTCAAGCTGACCCATGATCCTCCTACGTCTTCAACTGAAGACTGACTGGGCCCAATCCTGCCTTCCTTGTGTATCCTTGGCCAGAGCTTCTCTGTTCTAAACCGTATTGCCTCAGGGAGGATGTGGGAGCAGGGCCTGATTCTCGAAGGGCTACTTCTTAAATGAGGACCACAGTCAGACAATGAAGAAGGGACATGCCATGATAGTTTCAGCGTTAGCTTTAAGTCTTATACGCCAATCAGTCATGAATAGATTACATCTATAGCTACAAAATATAGTTACTCTGCTAATAATGAGCCATAATCAAAATACACATGATGCTAGAGATTGGTACAACCAACAAGAACATTTGCAAGAGCTGGTAAATGAGAGTATGCCCGGTTGAAGGTAGAGCATTGTACCATACATGCACAGGAAGATGTGTGGTGACGTTCACTGGTGCTTGCCTAACATGCAAGAGGAGCTAGGTTCAATGCCCAGCACAATGCCACAAAGCAGCCAAGAAACCCCCCAAAAGTTCATCAGAAACAACTTAATCTACATCTCCATCAACATGAAACTGATGGAGAGAGGATTTAGTCATTCAACAGAACACTGCTCAGCAGCTCAGAGGAAGACACGAGAAGCGCAAGGTAAACAGGACACATCTAGGAACTGTGGGATAGGAGCTGCAGAGATGCAGTGGTTCAGAGAACTGGCTGCCTCTGTGGAGGACCCGGGTTTGAATCCCAGGGTCCACATGGCAGTTTAGAACCATCTGTAACTCCAGTTCTAGGAGAGCCAGTGGCCTCTACTGGCCTTCAAGGGCACTGCATGCACATGGTGCACAGACATACATGCAGCCCAAACTCCACACACATAAAATAAAAGCAATTGAATAAAGTGAGAAGAGGATCCCATCATGTGACTTAACCATTTATAGAAAGTTTAAAACATGCACACACACACACACACACACACACACACACACACACAAAACCCCCTAAGGTGTTCCTTATGTGGCATAAAAACATGCATAAGAATGAACACCACATCAACAGTGATCCCTCCGAGGAGATACGGAAGGACAGAACCAGAAAAATGGGAACTGGGAGAAGTAACAAGAGGGCTTGAACTGGATTGGCCACATTGACTCCTTTGAAAAACATCTAGCCGGTAGGAATGGGGCAAGGACAGGGCAGAGGCTGTGCAGGCTGGCTCCAGGGTTGCAGGAGCATGCTGCTGCATGCCTTCTTGAGCTTTACTATAGTGCCGGCTCAGAGTCAACCCTCCATTAGTAATGAACTGGGTGGATGAATGATTCCCTCCACAGCTCTGTACTTTTGATATAAAAATGCAATACTATATAGAAAATGAAAATTTCCAGAAAAAATAGAAATATGAAAAAAGAAAAACATTTTTAAAAAAACAGGACTAGACAGACAGTGTTTGTCTGACGTGTCGAGTCCCAAATTCAATTCCAAGCATGCACATGTATGTATGTATGTGTGTATGTATGTATGTATGTATGTATGTATGTGTTGTATGTATGTGTGTGTATGTATGTATACATACAGCATTTAAAATTTTTTAATTTTGGGGGTCAGCAGGGAGACAGAGTTTCTCTGTATAGCCCTGGCTGTCCTGGGAATCTCTATGTAGACAAGGCTGGCCTCAAACTTAGAGATGCTCCTGCCTCTGTCTCGCAAGTGCTGAGATTAAAGTTATGTGCCACCATGCTGGACTTTACATTTTTTAATGTGCATGTGTCCTGAATTCAATCCCTATTGCATGTGTGTGTGTTTGTGTGTACATATTTACACACAGAATAATACTGCATTTTAAAATTGTTTAAATTTTTAAGTTTATGTGTACGTGAATGTGAGCATGTATATGTGTTTGTGTGTGTGTGGTATGTTTGTATACATTCATCAGGTAGGTGCCTGCAGAGGTCAGAAGAAGGTGTCAGATCCCCTGGAGCTAGAGTTACAGGAGATTGGGACCCATCAGATGTGGGTGCTAGAAACCAAACTCCCTCTCATCCTCTGCAGGAACAGCAAGTATTCTCAACTGCTGAGCTGTCTCTGCAGCCCCACTAGGACTGCATTCTTACAGCACACATATTAGTGAAATCTATGTAAAAGGAAGCTGTATGGGGAAGGAGAAGTTTTGGGGAAAGACCACTGCTTAGGTGAGCTTCCAAAACAAAAATACAGAGTCCAAGACTGGAGAGAGGATGGAGACCTTGGGATGGTCATCCCACATCCAAAGAGCAGAGCTCTCTGGGAATCGTGTTAAGGTTAATAAAGGACTAGTCAGAACCACAAGCTCAGCCTGTAGGGGTGGCACTGTGTGCTAACTAGACCAGAATATATTTGCTACTTGTGCCTGAAGAGAAGTGTCTACACAGCCGGTCAATAACTGCCCTCTAGTTCAACGTTCTCCAGATCCATGGGTGACAAAGGTCTTCTCGAACCCCCTCCCCAGCCCAGCCCAGCCCAGCACAGCACAGCAGTGTTCACTGTTGTGTGGACTCCAGCATCTGAGTCAGCTTCCCAGGTCACAAAGGCCAGGCAGAAAACACACATGGTGCAAAGGCATTTTTCTTGCCGTTCTTATTGAACACAGCGGGAGACAGCAAACCACGACAGTGTGCACCAGGATCAAGCATGCATCAGGACCCAGACAGACAAGTTGAAAAGTACCTCGGAAGTCACCTTGCAAGACAGTAACTTAGAGGTGTACTGGCAGAGAGGGAAAAAACCAGGGTTAGTACACGGTAGAGACACAGTCACAG